>PVJX010000502.1:75130-248728 GCA_004027295.1 Dolichotis patagonum | reverse complement strand
CTTTTACCTGGGCAAGTATTTCTGGTTTGAATTTCTCCATAGCTTTCCCTATTTGCATATTTATTTCATTTGATATCATTTCAGACATTTCAGGTGTATGGCTTCTTTTTTCTTCTATGTACACAGCTTCTAAGCTTTCTTGGGGAGGGCTAGGGCTTTGAGCCTGCCTTTTGGTCTTTCCTTTTGTCATTTTTCTATAGTTCCTTACTTTGAGCAGTGTTCCAAAGCTTTCTCTGCTTATGTGGCAAATTATCTGTTACACCCTCAGTTCCTGGAGAGGCAGTGGCTCCCCCACAGGCTCTTGGCTTCCTCACAGGGTCCTAACTCCCCTCTGTGGGCTCCTGGCTCCCTAAGTTGTAAGGCGAATGCTGGGTGTGGCCACCCTGGAGCCTGTGGAATCTCAGGCAGGCCAGGCCTCCGTGCTTTGTCCCAGGCAGGTCTCCAGGAGGTTCCCTGCGAGTGAAGGGCCAGTCCCAAAGAGTCGCGCCGAGATGCAGGTCTGCGCAGACTTTCGATCCAAACAGCCCAGGCCACTCTACGGGTCCGAGACTCGGAGTCCTCTATTTCAATGTCTCTTGTACTTGCACCTGTTGGGCTGGATGTTTGAGATTGCATTCTATTTTGTTCTGCCATTTTCTTCTTTTGAGTTAGTGTTTGGTTCTTCAGGCCCGTTAGTGTGAACTGTTGGTAGTGTGTATCTTGGTGTCCTACTATAAAGTTGATGTTTGTCCAGTTGCTGGGTTCCACAATGAATAGGTGGGCCAGTCACTTGACTCCCTGCTGTAGGGCCTGTTGGGTGAGTCCTGTATTCTTCCTGGGCTGAAAAGCCTAGTAGTATTGATGTAGGTCAGCTTTTAGTTCCTGCTAGTACTTTATCTTCAGGTTATTCCAGGTCATCAAATCTCCCTGTCTATAGTGTTTGTGTTGGCTGAGGCCCTACTGTGTCCCTATTGTGTGCCTGTGTGTCTCATAAGCCTTTTTGATTTTCTTCAAGTTGGGGGAGGCCTTTTCAACACACTCCTCACTCTGCGTGATGTTTTCTGTGTGTAGAAAGGGGTCACCCTCACTCTTGTCAGACTTACCAAGGTCTTACAGTTAGTTGGAGGGAGCTTTACTACTGGCCCTATTTAGCTACTGTACACCTCTATTTTAGGGGCATACTCACCACACTGACTGGAGCCAGCTTAGATCTTGTTACGATGAGGCAGTCACTTAATCTCCCTTCAAGGTAGTGTGCTACCTTGATAGTCCACTGTAGTCCAAGGTTCCTCTGGGCGCAGAGTTCCAAGTTTGTCCGGTGTGCGCTGGGATTCCACCGCTGCCGCTGCCTGGGTGTGCGCAGTCAGGGCCCAGGGTGGGTTCCCGGCCAGCTGGCTGCTTGGGGTTTGCCAAGCACAGTCCGGCTAGGCCTGCCGATCCCTCTCATGTGCCTTGGGGTGGTATCAAGCGCAGGGCGTGGTCTTACTGCCTGGGCACAGAGTTCCAAGTTTGCCTGGTGCGTGTTTGGATTCCGCCTACCACTGGAGCGCATGCAGTCAGGGCCCAGGGTGGGTTCCCAGCCAGCTGGCTGCTTGGGCTTCTGATAGTCTGTTTAATAAATGGTGCTGGAAAAATTGACTATCCATATGCTGAAAACTAAAACTAGACCCATGCCTATCACCACGTACTAAACTAAAATCTAAATGGATCAAAGATCTAAATATTAAAACAAAAACACTAAATCTGTTGGAAGACAAAGTAGGTAAAAATCTTGACGACATAGGGGTAGGTAGAGAATTCATGAACAAGAATCAAACCACACGGGAAATACTTCCCAGAATTAATAACTGGGATCATGTCTTATTAAAGAGTTTCTGCATGTCAAAAGAAGTCTCCAGCATAGTGAAAAGAAAACCCACAAACTGGGAAAAAAAATGTTAGTGAACAGTCCCTTAGACAAAGGACTTCTGTCTAGAACTTATAAAGAATTTAAAAAAATCAGACCTCCCGAAATTCAAAGATCCAGTCCAAAAATGGGCATCCGAGATGAATACACAGTTCTCAGATGAAGAAATACGAATGACAAATAAATACATGAAAAAATGTTCATCATCATTAGTCATGAGAGAAATGAAAATGCATCTCACACCACAAAGAATGGCCAGGATAAAAAAAAAAACCTACCAACAACAAATGCTGGAGAGACTGCGGGGGAAAAAGGAACTCTTCTGCATTGTTGGTGGGAGCGTAGAGTGGTACAACCACTGTGGAGGTCAGTCTCGAGATTCCTCAAAAAGCTGGGATTGGAAGTCCCATTTGACCCAGCTATTCCACTCCTAGGCATATTCCCAGAAGAACTGAAAACATCATACCACAGTGATATATGAGCACTCATGTTTATAGCAGCACAATTTGTAATAACCAGATCTTGGAAACAACCTAAGTGCCCATCAACTGAGGAATGGATAAAAAAGATGTGGTATTTTTATATTGGAGTACTACTCAGCTATAAAGAATGATCACATTGAGATATTTATAAAAAAAAATGGATGCAACTTAAGACCGTACTCATAAGCGAAATAATCAAACTCAAATGTATAAATACCATATATTCTTCCTAGTATAAGAGATGGTAAGAGTACATAAGCTTTTAGGGTAATCATAATTCCCCATTACATTGCTTTGAAGCTTTATAATGTTTTCATTCATCAGTTGGAATGGTTTTATTCGTTTTGTTTGATTTTATTATGTATGAACAGCTATTTTGAAAAAAACAAGACATTACGGCAGCCATTGCTGATTTAAGATCATCTTGCTTTGAAGTCCTACCATGCTTTTGTCCTTCTATTACCATTGGTTCTATCATGTTGCGCCTTATTGGATTTTAATATATATGATAGTATAAACAAATTTTTTTATGGAAAATGAAGTATTATAGTAGCCATTGTACATTTTCTGTTATTTGGTTCAGAATGCCCTATAATTCTTTCATTCTCTTGAATGGTTTTATACTATTTTGTTATGCTTGATATTATTGTGTGTGAAGCTATGCTCAACTATTTCAAAGAAAGAGACATTATGGCAGCTACTCTTAATATCCGGTTGTCTTATTGTGAAGTGTTGTGTAGCTTACATTGTTCTGTTCTGATCTGCTTTGTTCTGTCCTCTTTTGTTTTATTCTCTTTAAAATAAAAAAACTAAAAAACTAAGAATTGTTTTTAATCAATAATATGATAATGGCAAACATGGGTTACTACAGGGAAGGACTGTTCCAAATGCATCACAAAAACTTATACAGAAGGCACTATTTTCTTTGTCTTTGTAGATAAAGAAGGAAACCGAAGGCCTCAGAGCTAAATCAGCTTGCTGAGAGTCAGAAAGCTCTATAATGGAAGAGTAAGCACTCAAAACCAGCAGTCTGTCTCCAGAGTCCACACTGTAACTTTCTCTATCGCTGCTGATTGGATGATGAATTTTATTGAATCCTTTATGCTCATCTATTGGGATGATAGTATGGCTTTGCTCTTTGAACTTACCAATGTGGTGGTTATTTTAATCATTGCCATATTGACCCAGCAAATCTATATTGGTCATGATACATAAAATATTTTTCCTCCTTGGAAAATCCTTTATAAACTGTGAACTGAATCCAACATCTGTGTTAATAAATTAGATTAGCCAATACAGTTATTTTATGTGTATGTGTGTGTGTGACACAGGGTATAGTTATATAGTTCAAGCTGGTCTTGAACGCACTAAATAGCACGGGCTTGTCTTGAATTCACAATCTCCCTTGTTTACCTCCTGAATACTGCGATTATGGGTGTGCACCATCATCCATGGTTTCAGTTTCTCTTTGGTTCTGTCTTTGTGATTCTAGTATCAAGATAAGACTACATTCATTTGATTAATTGAAGAGTATTTTAGTTAACTCAGTGGCCATAGCAAAATGCCATAGACTTGAAGTGGCATAAACATTAGAAATTTAATTGTCATAAAGTTTGGGAAGTCCAAGACCAAGGTTCTGATCAGTTGGGTTCCCAGTGATGGTTCTCCCAGGCTTGCAGATGGCTGGCTTCTCCCTGTGCTCACCTGGCAGTTCCTTGGTGTATACAGGAGGGAAAAGCAAGCAAGTGCTCTGGTATCTCCTCACATAAGGGTACTAACCCCATCTGGAGGTCCCCACTGCCATGACCTAGTTTAACCCTCATTTCCTCCCAGTGGGCTTATCTCTAAGCACTGTCCTCAGGTGTTGAGGGGGGTCCACATTTATGCACTGGAGGGCAAAACATATGATCCATAGTGAGGATAACATGAAGTGGATCTTCTTTTTCTGTACTATTGAAGTCTATAACTACTGTAAACCTCCAAACATTTGGAAGATCGCTTCATCTGTCACATTTCTGAGTGGAGTTTTCTTAGTGAGAAAATTCTTAATTACCAATTTAATTTTATATAAGACTATTCAAGTTTTCTATCTCTTCTTTAGTCTGTTTTGATACATAATTTTTTCTAGGAATTTACACCTCCCATCAAAAATTTCAGAAGTATTAACATACAGTTCTAAATGCCATTCTTGTCTTGACTGAATCTTTCATGTGTGCCCCTTTTCATTCTTCATAATATTTATTTTTGACATTTCTCTTGATTAATCATAAGAGATTTGTCAATATTAATAGCTACTTTTTTTTTTTTGTACTGGGGATCAAACTCATGACTTCACGCTTGCCAGGCAGGCACTTAAGCCACTGAGCTAAATCCCCAGCCTATAGCTACTTTTTAAACATTTGGAGATAAGCCCATTTAAACATTTGAATCTATCTTTTTTATAATGTATCTTAATTAATTTCTTACTTTTGTTATTTTCTTTCAAGTCCCTTAAATTTACTTAGCTTTTGTTTTTCATTTTTATTTGCTGTACTAGTCAGGATAGGTTCTTACTATGATGAGCTCCACATCTTTGTAGCTTAATTCAGTTATGGATTACTTGTCACGTCAAAGTTCAGTGGCGGGAAGAACTTTGAGAACACCTTGTATCAGTGGCTTCACAACACTCTGGATTATATATAGGGCCCCACACAGGATTCTTTATAAATGGTAGATGAGGGAAGTGGGGGTGGACATGTTTGCACAGGAGGTTTTAGGGTCAGACCACGAAGTTATTCCCATTGCTTCTGCCTGTGGCCCATTGGCTAGACTCAGTCATTTGATCATTCTTTACTTAGCTGTGGGAGTTGGGAAAATATCTCTGACACAGATCATTAGTGCATTAATATTGAGCTTGTTTTTCTATTTCAGAATAAGCATATGGGTGTAAATTTTTCTGCAGTTTCATTTTTTGTTGGTGCTACAATTTTTGAAAAACAGTTACTAGTTTTAAAAGCTATCATTCAGTTCTAAACATTTTCCTCTTTTGCATTATGTTTTTCTTTGAATAATTGATTAAAGGTGTTTTTCAAAATTTCCCTCTGACTGAGGGAACAATGGAATCAGAATCAGGCCTTCTGCAGGCCAGGACACACAGCAGATTGCAAAGCAGAAAGCTAAGAAAAGTTGAAGGCTCAGTGTGACAGGGGCCTAGCAAACTCAAGCCTGCTTCCCTCCCATGGATGGTTCTGTCCAGATCTCTTGAAGTATAGAAGAAAGAAATCCATGTGGTCAGGGCCTAGCAGGGTGCAGTCATCCTGTGCAGTGGCTTAGCAGAGCCACCTTGCCCACCCTTCTTCTTCTTCCCCAAGGACTCCATGTCCTCCAGGCAAAGCTTCCCCAGAGGCCCCTTCATTGCTGTCTTCTTGTGCCTCTGGGCACAGCCTCTATCCTTTTTAGTTGGCTCCCCAGGCTGGCATCAGTGTCAGGAATGAAGCTGTAGAGATCTGTCATTCATTCTGAGGCCACGGGTCCAGGCAGGGCCATCCCAGGTAAGGTGGGCCTAGGAGCTGGGTTCTGCAAGACATGGGATATTCCAGCTGGTCCAGAAAGGGCAGCTAGGGGTGGCTGTGCCTCCCACACCTGTCCCATGGTGAAGACAGTACTGCTCGGTGTTAGCTTTGTGGGCTCTGTGTCAGCCAGTGGGTATGGGCTCACATCCAGAGCCAGCACATGTTTTCCAAGTTTGCGCAAAGTCCCTCCACATCCCCTTTAGCAACAGTAACTGTCCCCCAGTGCTTACTTCTTTCCAGGACTGTTTGTACTGGGAATGATCAAGAAGTATGGCGAATGTTTAAATTTTAAATATTAATACAATACCAATATTCCCCTTACTTCACACATATTTTCTTCCCACCTTTGGGAGTGGTTCTGGAAACCCCGTTCTGTGAATGTCTTTAGCTGAACTATCATGGCTGCCTTAATGTCCTGATTTAATTCAAAACATTTACCTTTCATGGTAATTTTGACATTGGGAAGAAGCAAGAAGTCACATGGTGCCAGATTTGGAGAATAAGGTGGGTGAGGAGACACCACAGTGTTCTTACAAGCCTGCCTTTTTGTGAGCTGGTACTCGGCAACCATATTCACCATCTTTTTGATCAGCTTATAAAGACACTCATGAAAGAGGAGTTGCAGAACTGCTTCACGAAGGGGAAGGAATGGTGGGATAAATGTGTTCACGGTGAGGGAGAATTCTAAGGGGGATTTGTGGGAATGTGTCTCTTACTGTAGTAACATTTTAAATTTAATATTCACCATATATTTTGATCAATCCTTATAATATTTCCCTTACTGAAAAGGAACCCACTAGCTTGGCTTTCCAGGCACTAAATGTCTATGTCTGGGAATAATTTATGACAGAGCACCCAGAAGAAGCCACTCAGCTCCCACGCTGAGGCCTGTGGGAAGCCAGGCCCGGAGCTTGCCTGGGCAGCACATGGCCCCACAGTCAGGAGTGGCTCAGTCCCATGGCTGTTCCAAACAGGTACCTCAAGGTGTGACAGCCAGGTTCAACAGCAGAGAATGCTGCTCCCCTGACGCCTGGCAATCACTCCACAGAAGAGAGGCTGGCTGCCCTCGCCCTGCCCCTGCTAGCTCAGCCCACCCAAGGACAGCCACCATTACCTATGACAATGAGGGTGGCGGTGCTGATAGCCTGGCCCAGTGGGTTCTCGGCCACCGCCTTGTACTGGCCCCCGTCCTCAGGGGAGACGCTGGGGATGACCAGGGAGCACACGCCCATCATGTCAGTGCTGTAGGCTGTCTTGTGTCCTTGCAGGCTCTGGCCGTTCTTGAACCAGGTGATGTGGGGCCGGGGTGAGCCCTGAACTGCGCAGGTCATGTGGCACTCGCAGCCCTGGGGCACCAGGTGGGTCCGAAGGCCCACCAGGAACCGGGGCTTCTGGCTCAGATCGAGGTCCCGGTAGCGAGGTGTCTTCACTGTGAACCTGTCTGTGGTGAACGCCAGGCGATAGGACAGTGTCAGAAAGAAGAACGACCTGGCAGGCCAGTCTGGATGGTGGTGCAGAGGCGTTCCCTGACCGCCCACCACATCTCAGCGGCACATTTTGACTCATCGTTTTTATCCTTTTCCTGAAATTCTTTGGGGACTTCTGGTGGGGAGGGTACAGCCTAATACACATTCTTTGTGGATCACTTGGGACACATAAGAGAATCAAATAGTGTAAGAATAAAAACCAACCGTAATTTTACTACCTATGACTGCCGCCAACTCTTTGGTGTAGCAATGTCTAGATATTTATGTGTATGAAATCAACCCTGTGACTTTATAGTTTGCTCTTACTAGTGATCTCCTGTAAAGTTACATCTATTTGATTGTAAAGTGCACTCTGTCGTCATAGGACCTTAACTTCTCTTTTCCTTCTTGCCCACCACTGCTTCTGAGCAGCCACCCAAAGGCATCTGAGACACCCCGACCCAGGCTCCAACTGTCCCCATGATGGGTGTGGAACCCACCCTGAGTTTGAATGCAGAGGACATCAGTAGATGTGGGCATCAGGCAGGAAATGAGACGACTGAGCAAAGGCTCTGTCTGGGCTCATGTCCAGGTGGTCCTTTAGATGTGCTCTAAGCCATCTCTGCCGTCACTACTGCTCGGTCCCCAATGGCAAGCTCATCTCTGGGTATCATGGCTGCCCCACAGAGGGGAGCCAGCTAAGCTCCTCCCTCCCCAGGAGACACTCACCTCGCTGTCGAAGGAGGCACCAAGGCTGGGTGGTGTCTGATGGCCTGCTGGCACCCAGCTCACTCTTGGCCACCACCCGGAAGTGGTACTCATGGCCAGGGAGGACACCCAGGAGAGTGAAGCGGTTGGTGTGGATGCGGTCAGCCACCTCCTGCCAGGATCCATGTGACGAGGAACGCATCAGCACTGTGTAGTGCAAGGGGATGCCCTGGGCCTCGTCCGGAGAGGGCTCCCACTGGACTGTGACTGTTCCAGGCACATTTTCCTGCAGGTGGATGGGCCCAGGGGCCTGTGGCCATCCTATGGGAGAGAGGACAGGGAGAAACTATACAGCAGGGAACAGAGAAGGTCCCCACCATGGTCCCCCTCACCCAGGTCCCTAAGTCTTCTCAGAAGCCAAAGTCCTGGGCATCACAGTCTTGCCAGGCCAGTAACTGGGGCCAGGGAGATCTCAGTTGGCCATACAGTTATCTTTAGAGGCTAGAAAACCTCTCACAAGAGACTAATGCTTTTGGGTTTTTTCTTTTTCTTTTTCTTCCCATACTGAGGGTTAAAACTAGGACCTTCCTACTGAGCTACCACCCTGGCCCCTTTATATATATATAAATATATATAAAGGTTTTTTTTTTTTACAGGGTCTTGGTAAGTCACTAAATTGTCTTGACTGGGCTTGAGCTTGTGAACCTCCTGTCTCAGCCTCCCAGAGTGCTGAGATAACAGGCATGCAACGCAATGCCAGGCTCCAAAAGAATATTTTAATTCAATTCAATATATTATAGGCAAAAAGACACAATATGGGCAGAGGTAGAGGCTTTCAAAACCCAAGTTACAGATCTCCCCTGGGGCAGGGGTTGGGTGGGAGTTCCTGAGGGAAGGCAGCCTTTGTTTCCTAAAGGAGGAACAGGCTTCCTCAGGCTTCCTCAGGCTTCATTCACTGAGTCCAAGCGAAGACTGGTCTGGGGAGGGATGTGACCTACCTGGCCCGGAGTTCCTAGGTAGGAAGAACAGTGAAAACCCCTGGGGGATCCTCTGGGCCCTTCCCTCCTTTTTGGCCTGTCCTTTCTTTTCTTTCACCCCCTTTTCTTTCTTTTCTCTCCCACCCCTCACCCTGTCCTTCATTCTTCCCTTTCTTCCTTCATTTCTTTCTGTTTTGTGCTGGGGTCAAGCCCAGGGACTTGAGCACACCCGGCGGGTGCTCTAGCAGCCCCTCTGTCTCCAAGCACAAGGGGAGCGTGGCTGCTGGGTCATCCTGATGCTCAGGCCTGCTGGCTTGAGCTGAGGCCCATGCCCAGGCTGGGTGTCACCTCCATGCTTGGCAAGTGTCTGCAGTCCAGAGCGCAGAGTCTCGCCTGCCTCACCTGCCACCCTGACAAGGAAACTGTAGGTGAACTCCTTGCCCTGAAGGTCCCTCAGCACCACGGCATAGCGGCCGCTGTCTGCGAGGCTGGCTGCGGGAATCAGGAGCTGGGTGATGCCATCCTTGGTGGTGGTTATACTTCTTTTGGGCAAGGGTAGGCCGTCTTTCAGCCAGGTCACCTCGGGCATGGGGGCAGCCTGGTAAGAGAGGAGCAGAAGAGGTTGAGATGGAGGAATTTTGTGGAAGTGACTGCGCTGAAGCTGGGGCCGAGGGTAGATGTGGGGAGAACACTGCAGGAAGGAAATGTCTGAGCACAGGCACGGAGATGGACAAGTGCCTGTTCGGGAACAGGCTGGTGATAAGGTAGTGGTGAAGTGGGGGGAGCGTGGAGGGTGGGGGTAATAGGGGTTGGTGGGAAAGAACCAAAAGCTGGATGCTGCATTCTGAACCCTGGCCCCAATTTCCAAAGACAGGTGAGAAAAAGTGGAAACTGCAGTTTGGAGGTGCAGTACCGGGAGCTACCACTAGAAGGTGACGCGTACTGAGGACTGAGAGCCAAATGGCTGCCCAAGAACCTGGCATGCACTGTGCCTCCCAAGAGGACACTCCTCCTTTCTTCCTTATATCTGGCCTGTCAGCCCCCAAAAAAGAACAAGGAAGAAAAGAGGCCCTAGGCTACTCTTGGCCACGCTGGGCTCCCCTCCCCCACAAGCTTCTGGGTCCACTCACTTCAAAGGAGACAGGTACGCGAAGGGTGTCCCCCACTCTGACTGTCAGGGAGTCCTTTGTGCTGGAGTCCATGAGGAACTTAGGGCATACTGGAACACACAAGATGGCTTGTCACCCCTCACTGCCCACAGCTGGGTCACCGTCCCAGGTCACCATCGGGGCAGAGGGAAGGGGTGGCTGACTGCTGCTGAGATCACATGGGCTGGGTCAGGAGCTGGCAGACATGCTGGCAGGAGAGGGACAGGAGCAGAGGCCAGCTTGGGCTGGAATGAGGAAGAAGGTGACCAGCAGCCCAGCTCTTCTATTCTGCATATGAGATAATTACAGTTGCAGACAGGAAGTGCCTGACTTGCCTGGGGATGCATTCAGTTAGGTTATGGACAGAGCTGCCTGGAGGATATTCTGAGATTCCAGACCCTGGGCAATGTGTATTTGCCTACTGTACTTATCTCCTTATTGCCACAGTGACAGCTGTGGGATGGCCTAGTGTCAGCTTGGGTCAAAAACAGTTCAGCAGCTTCTAGCAATGAAGGCCTGAAGGGATAGGGCTTCCACTTTCTATCTGGGACCAGCACTGACTGAACTACACAGCACTAATGCCTTGGAGTCACCCATTTTAAATCCTGGCTCTGCCTCCTACCCCCAGTGAGACTGTGGACAAAGCGCCTTAAACCTCAGTTCCCTTCTCTGTCAATTGGAGCCAAAAAATTAACTTGTAGGGTAGATGTAGATTGTAATGAGAACACATTCTGAAAAGAGCTTTCTCAGTCCAGCACCCAGCACGAGGGGGTAGGGGAGGGAAGGGGAGTCCTGACACACCCAGTGCATGGTGGTGATCAGGACCCCTTTCAGAAAGGTCACAGCACTTGTAATGGGGAGCAGGGGGCACACTCACCAGTGGGAGGCGTGGCGTACACTACTGTGTCCAGGGCCGTGGGCTGGCTGCAGCCTCCATCGTTGACTGCTGTCACCCGCACAAAATAGCCCTCTTGGGGCCGGAGCCCCTTGGCTGTGAAGGTGGTGCCTGACACCGTGCCTGCATGGCACGGGTTCCACTGGAGACTATCTGAGCCACATAGCTCCACCAGGTACCCCTGGGCATCATCCCCGTCCTGAGGATCCGGCCCCGTCCAGCTGAGGGTGATGCTGGTGTTTGATGTGTCTGTGACCCGGAGATCCCGCACAGGCCCTGGGGATCCTGGCCAAGCACCAGGAGAATATCAGGCATGGCATCAGCCTCTCTTGAGGGAGACCATTCATCAGTCTTCCCACAGGAGGCAGAATTCCTCTCACTTAGCAGTTCCTGACATGCAACCAACTCTTCTTCTAGCAGGTACTGCGCCTCAGCTATCCACACACAGATCCCAGGCTACCTCCTCCAGGAAGCCTCCCCACCTCATTGTACTCCTTCACCAACTTGCTCACCCTTTCCCTAAGCATCCTTTGTAATTCTTGAAAACTGGTATATTGGTTGATGACCTCTTAGGCTTCTTTATCCCAGAAGACTAGAATTCTTTTTATTCTGAACTGTAAACTCTTTGTGGAGACTGCATTGTGGCACTGACTGAAGAGTCCCAGTTCTTCATCTGTTCAATGGGGACAATAATACCTTACATACGCATAGGGGTTTTAGAACAAGCAAAAGGCACAATGCGATGAATGGGAAATCGCACGGCAGCCTGGAGCTCCAGCTCTGAAGCCCAGTTGCAGTTTGGATCCATCTGGGAAGCTTAAAAGCCCTGGTACCCAAACACCAGCTGCAGAGAGACTCAGATTCTGGGGTGTAGTAAGGCATCAGCATTTGTACAAGAGCTCCTCCGAGATTTCTAAATATGTGATGAAGTTTGAAAACTGTGGGTCTGGAGCAGCACTCCTCAACTTTGCATTTGTTTTGTTTGGCTTGGTCTATGTTGAGGTAAGGTCTTGCAGTGTAACCTGAGCTAGCCTCAAACTCTCCACCCTTTTGGCTCAGTCTCCTGAGTGCTGGAATTGCAGGCATGTGCCACCGTCCCCAGTCCTCTGTGCTCTGTCTGCTGTCCTGAGAGTGTTTACTAGGCACCTGTCTGATGTTCTGAGACCACTGATAGGGAAATGCTGCTCTAGACTGTCAGTTTCTCAAAAGCAGACAACAGGCTTGGTGGACTGAGTTCCTTGCATGATATGGGCCATCTAGTGGGTGATAAGCAACATTCACTGGGTAGAGAATCTGCCTCCCAAGGGTGATACTTCCCTACTAGAGTGAGTAGATAGTTACAAGACTGGGAAAAGTGCCCCTTGAGGACTAATCTTCCCAGAGGCCCAGAGTGACATAATCTTAGGGAGGAGTCCTCTAATTCCCGCTGCCAGGCCTCTGGACCTATTTGATTTTGATTTGGAGCCCCCAAGATACGTCTCACCCCAGCGGCTGCTCCACCTTTATCCTCCAGCTTTCCTAAGCATTTCCTTCAGGACTGCCCCTGACCTGTGACCTTCTGTCCTGTCCCACCTGGTTTCAGACTTACCCCATCCTTACCACCCACCTCATCCCCATCCTGGGTTAGTGCCCTACTTACTCATGGGGTCCCGGGCAAAGACAGCATCCGACGGGGGCCCAGACTCTCCGGGGCCTGAGGGAGCCACAGCCGTGACCCGGAACTGATACTGACAGCCCTGCCGCACATCTGTTACAGTGCATCTCCTCTCTGTGAAGAACCCACTCCCATTAGTCCTGCCCTGAGTGGGGCAGGCAATGGGGAGATAGATACCTTGGTGCCTCTGAGAAGAAATCCAAGCTCAGCGTCCTAATACATCCCTCCCTCATGCACAGGATTATTCTTTTTTAAAAATGGATGTAGAATGTTTGGCAGCATCCCTGACCTTTTTGCCCTAGATCTTGAGTGCCTATTCCCCTAACAAACAAACAAACAAACAAACAAAATTTGCTCAAAACATTGCCAAATATCCCATTATGGTTTAAATATAAAATATCCCCCAAAGATTCACATACTGAGGGCTTGTATTCAGGGATTAATCCATTGATGAGTTCATAGTGGAGTGGGACTCAGTTGGCGGATGTAGGTCACAGGAGTGTACCTTTGAAGGGTGCATCCTGTGCTTAGCCCCTTCTCTCTGGATCTCTTGCTCCCTTTCTGTTTCCCGACTGCCGTAAAGTGAGCAGATTTCCTCCACTATGCCCGTCTACCGTATCGTTTCTGCCTTGGAACTAGCTGACCATGGACTGAACCTCTGAAGCTGTGAGTCAAAATAAAGCTTTCTTCCTTTAAAGCTGCATGTGACAAGTATTTTGTCCTAGCAACAGGCAACTGACAAATACATCCTCTCTAGGGACAAAACCATCTGATTAGATCAATCAACCTGATAATACTGAAGGATCTGGCGCCAGGAAGGGGTCTAAGGCACTAAGGCATCTTGGAGCCAGGACCACAGGGCCATCTGCTGCACAGGTCTGCTTACCAGACATGAGCTGGTCATTCACAGCTGTCCAGGTGTTGCTCCCCTTCTTGCACTTCTCAATCAGGTAACCCAGGATGTGGGCACTGCCACGGCCCTGAGGTGCTGTCCATGTTATAGTGATGCCCTGGCTAGAAGCTGACAAAATGGTTGGGGCAGAAGGGGGTCCTGGGAGAGCTGGGGACAGAGAAGGTACTGGTTAGACAGAGGTTGAGGACAGGTACCAGTCCACGGGGAGGTTCTGGATAGAAGCATGGGGTCAGGGACACCCACTGCCCATTGCTGGGGTTTATCAGGGCTGAGACAGCTCGTCTGGGGCACTGTTTTGGCTCTGTAGGGGTAGGAATGATGGGACAGAGAAATCATTTTGACCTCATATTTTAGAGCCAGTCCAAGTGCCCTGATAGAAGGTTCCAGACTAGGTACCTCTGACAGACAAAGATGCTGACCGTCAGCAGCGTCCTAAGAAAGTGGGCTTTCTGTACCAAGACTCTATACATCTCAGAACCTGACCCTAATACCAGATCCCTAATAAGTCTGACCTAGGAGTCCCCAAGATGCCCTGGCACAAGCTGATGACCCTCAGTCCACAGGGCAGATCTGCCTGTCTTCTGGGCATAGTGGGGACCCAACCCCAGCCCCAGCCTCTTCTCTCACCGTCAGGAGCCACCAGCACCTCCTCAGACTCCAGGGCCTCCCCGGGCCCCTCCGAGGTCACAGCCCGCACACGGTAGGTGTACTTTTTGCTTTGCTCCACACCGCTGTCCGTGAAGGTAGTGCTGTCTGGGGGAGACTCGCCCACCTTCAGCCAAGTGCTCCTGCCAGCCTGTCGCCTCTCCACCATATAGTGCTCCATGGCCCGGCCCCCATCTTCCCTTGGGGGTCGCCAGGAGAGGCAAACGCCAGCCCTGTGGCAATCCTGCACCTCCAGGGGGCCCTGTGGGGCCTGAGGCTTGTCTGGGGACCCACCAGGAGGGGCAGAAAGAGAAGCAGGTCAGAGAAGCTAGAGGAGAACGGTGCTGATTCCCACCCCTGCCCATCAGCAGATAAGGCTGCAATGGGGGGTACTTCCCAAGTTACCCGGAGAGCTTCCAAGGTTACCCAGAGGTATAGATAGCTCCTGGCATAACCAAATGTCCTTGTTCTCCATCCCTCCACACAGCCAGGGATGAACCATGGAACACCCCAGCCTGTGCCCTGCCCCATTGCTCAGTGGCTGGAAAGGGCATCTGCTCAGACCTCTGGGCTAAGGCACCACTGGAGCTGGGGGCCACTGTCGCGCCTGACGACTTCCCTAGGGCCAGTGTGTTAGGGCTCACAGAAGCTGGAGTCCAGCCCTTGTGTATCCCAACTCCTTTTCCCTACCCAGTCTAGGGAGGGGAGAGAGGATAAGTGAATGTGGCTTTGGATCTTGAACAGCATTTAAACGTTGGCCAAGCCAGCAGAGACCACATTCGGATCTCAGATCTGGCCCTGGGAAAAGGAGGAACGGCCTGGAACCATGGGAACTCTCGGGACTCAGTTGGGGAGAAGCTGGGGCTGGCACCTATGACTTGCAGAGTGACATCAGCTCCCACAGAGCCTCCCTCGCTCCTCAGTGTCACGTTGTACTGGCCACTGTCCTTCCTGGAGGTGCTAGGGAGACACAGCCGTGTATAGTCATCACCCAGGGCCACCTGAGCCCCTCTGTGGCTGCTGCCCACCACTTCAGCCCCATCCTTCCTCCAGGAAGCCTGAACAGGGAGGCGACTCTGGAAGGGGATCTTCACTGTTACTGGTTGCCCAGCCTTGACCACCAGTGGCTCCTTTAGTTTCTCTTTCACATCTGGAGATATGGTGGGGGGATCTAGAGAAAAAAACAGAGCAAGAGAGTCAAAGAAGACCATGCACAAGACCCCTGGGGAGCACAGAAAGAGCCCGAATAGGGATGGTTGGGCTCAGAATAAGGGACTTCCTACCCCAACCATCTGAGGACCAACAAGGGAAATGGCTGTGTCTGTAGCAAGAGGGACCAAGGTTAGACCTCGCCAAGGACTTCCTGACAAGGAAAGAGGTCAGACAGCTACACATCAGGGGCTTTCAAATGGAGGGTATCAGCCAATGCAGACTATAGGACAGGGGAGGGCAAGGCCTCACCGTGAACAGTCAGGGTGGCCTCACTCTGTTGGTTGCCTGCTGCGAATGTGTACTTTCCAGCCTGGGCCACTTGCACGTGGGCAATCCGGAGTCTGTGCATAAGCCCATCCTGCTCTAAGATGATGCCATCCTGGGTGGAGAGCTGGAGACAAACGCCACAGTGGAGATGGTCATTCCCACCCTCATCTTGCTCTTCTGGCTGCTAACTAGGTCCTCTGCTGGAGCAATTGCTAGAACCCTTAGAGCTGCATGCAAGGGATGCTTATCATACACTGGTGGTGCTGACACTGTGTGTGCTTAGTCCTCATTTAACTGCCACAACAACCTCATGTGGTAGTTACTACTTTGGTTTCGTCTTATAGTTGAGGACCTTATCCAAGGTCAGCCAAGTGGTGGCAGTAGAACTGGGTCGGGAGCCAAATGACACTATGACATGGCCAGTGCTCTGAACTACTGTGCCGTGTCTCTTCCTGACATACATGCTATAATGCTGTCAGTCACCTTGCCTGGTTTGTACAAGGTCTTAAAAAATAGGTAGAATTCAGCAGAGTTGGCTATGGAACTGGTATTTTAGATGGTAGACGAATAATAGATGGGTCAAGGGAGGAAGTAATAGGGTGAGCATCCATTTAAACGTCTTTATTTAAACACACTAAATTGCTGGCTACGTAAACTTCCCCTCCAAGTACGTACCTTAGTAAGATGGAGAGTAAAGTCTGTTTCTCAACGCCTCTACCATCTACTTCCTTTGGCTTTGCTGCTATTACCACAACCCCACCCCACGATGGTTGGTACAAGGAAGATGTGAGGGGAGCAGTACCTTGACGCCATCCTTAAACCAGGCACCAGGTCCCAGGTCCCTGGTGAGGGTACAGGAGAGCACGGCAGCCTCACCCTGCTGCACTTCCATGTCAGCCAGGCCTTGAGAGAAGTAGCCTGTGCGTCCTGGAGAAACACAGAGAGTCCTCAAGGGCCAGCCTCCCAGGCCATGGCCTGCACTGAACCCTGGAGGCCACCATGGTCCTGCCAACTGGGCTCAACCAATGCCAGCAAAGCCAAGCTTCCCATTTTTCAAAGCAGGACTGCGGCTAATGCAGGAGATCTGGGGGCATAAGGTACATGAAGAGGCCCCCAAGACACACAGCTGGGAGGTCTGGGTCACCCACACAGAGTTAAGCCAACAATTCTGGTACTTTGGACATAGTTTCAAGACCTCTGAGCCTCATGCAGCCTGGATCCTGCATGCAAAAGAGGAAAAGGCTGCTTCCTGGACCTGCAAGAGGTTGAAACTGGGCAACTGATAGATAGGGACAAACTCCCAGGGCTGGAGGTGGAATGGTGACTGACCCAGGCACCCCAGCGGCCAGGGAGCTCCCCTTGGCTCCACCCCACGGAAGCAGCCCAGCTGGGAAGACCTACCTTGGGCCTCCGTGGAGAAACTGCCAGTGCTGGCCTTGTATCTGGATCTGGGGCTCTGGGTGGCATCCCGCCCCTCATCATAGACATCCGACTTGCCCTCTTTGGCACCTCTCCTGCTGCCAAGATGCCTGGAGGGCCCCCGGCTCCTGTCTTCACTCCAAGTCTCCCCCAGGTACCCTTCATCTTCACTGCCAGGCCTCTGTCCCACGCCTCTGGCCTCATCTGCACCCCTTCTCTTTGCTGCTCCAACCTCAGCCCCTGACTGTGCCTGGTACCTGCTCCTGCAGGGATCAGACTTTTGTCCTGACCTGCTGAACTCTTCTGCCTCCTGCCTCTCATACTCCTTTAGGCCCGCAGGACCTCGAGCCCTGCCATTCTTGCCCCCTAGGGACCCCCAGCTCCCATCTTTACTCCAAGTCTCCCCCAGGTACCCTTCATCTTCACTGCCAGGCCTCTGTCCCACGCCTCTGGCCTCATCTGCACCCCTTCTCTTTGCTGCTCCAACCTCAGCCCCTGATTGTGCCTGGTACCTGCTTCTGCGGGGATCAGACCTTTGGCCTGACCTGCCAAACTCTTCTTCCTCCTGCCTCTCGTACTCCTTTAGGCCCCCAGGACCTTGGGCCCTGTCATTCTTGCCTTCTAGGGACCCCTGCTCCTCAAATGGCCCCTTTTCTCCAGGATGATAGCCAGGGCCCTGGATCCTTCCCAATCTATCTTTAGAGACTTTTCTGCCAGAGGAAACATCTAAGCCATCCCAGGTTCCTTGGGGTCCTGACTCTGCAGGTTTTGGGGTGAGGCCATCCTTTGACTCAGTGAAATTCCCCTTGCTCAGGATATCCGAGTCCTCTGCACCAGTAGACCTTCCCTGCCTGGGACCTGAACCTCTACTCTCCTGGGACCATGGACCTGGATATTCACCAGCAGCCTCTTGACCTGGCAAAAATTCCCTGCCTCTAGAGCCCCCTGGTCCCTCATGGGCTTTCCTGGTACTGGAATCTTTCTCTTGCAGAGAACTGGAAGCCTGGAAGCCTGAGGGTTTATTTCCAGCACCCATGCTGCCTTGGCCACTCCCCTGGTCTTCCCAGCCTGGGGCCCAAGCATGGCTCCCCTCTTGCTCATCAGCTGGCCCTGATGTTGACTTGTCCCTTCCCTGAGGCACAGAGCTGCTGCCCACACTCTGTTCTTTCCCTGATGAGCTCCTAGAACCTGCTCCCATCCCTCTGCCTCCTGGCACTGAGTCCACACCTCCCTGAAGTGCTGCTGCTCCCTGGTCAGCAAATCTAACCTTGTCTGTTGTCCCTGCACCTGCTTCCCAAAAGTCCTGTGTGTGTCCAGATCCCAGAGCAGCAGTACCTGTCTGGTTCTCATCCTTCAATGCCCGCGTCTCATCAAGAAACCTGGAAGATCCCATCCTCCCTGCTTCATTAGGAGACTCACCCTCCCCACTGGGAACTCCTCTCCACTGGGAGCTCCTCCCAGGACCATGGTGCCTTTCTCTGACAGCCGATTTCCCCTTGGAATCAACAGTCCCCAAGGAATCAGAGATTCCTGCGGTTTCATAGCCCCCAAGACTGTTTTTGGAACCCCATCCTTCTGAAAGCACCTGTGGCCCTTCCTGTGGCCCCAGCATCCCTGGGCACTTGGTGCTATCCGTGTGTGCCGCACCAACCTTATGAGGCATTCCAGCCATCCCAGAGCCTACTCCAGGACCTGTCCCGTTGACGAGCTCCACTCCTCTGCTTCTCTCTGCACCTGCCTTGGAGCTTCTGCCACCCTCAGGTCCTGACCCATATTCCGAGGCTTCCTGTCCTATTCTAGTGAGTGATCCTGATACTCCAGACCTTCCAGAGCCACCTCCATAGCGCATCTCATCTTCCGGCCCCTTTTCTCCAGACCTGCCCAAGCTTCCCTTGAAACCAACTTCATTTCGCAAGCCCATTTCCCCAGTTTCTCCAAAACCATCCCTAAAATCTGCCTCACTTTGCAATGGAATCTTCTCAGAACCCCCTGGAACATTTCTATAACCTGCCTCACCTCCTGACCCCCTTTCCCCAGAGGCCCCACTGCCATTCCTGTAACCTGTATCACTCGCAGGTCCCATTCCTCTGAGTTGTCCTGAGCCATCTCTGTAGCCTGCCCCATCCCTTTGCCGTGTTTTCCCAGGCCCGAGTCCTCGTGGCCCTTCTCCATAAGCTTTTCTCTCCCCAGTTCCCAGAGGCTCCGGAATTTCAGATCCATCCCCATAACTCAGCATACGGCCAGACCCCTCAGCCCACTGGCTCTCAGAAGCGGCCCCAGCATGTGGTG
The DNA here is from genome assembly GCA_004027295.1 of Dolichotis patagonum. Classification (NCBI taxonomy): domain Eukaryota; kingdom Metazoa; phylum Chordata; class Mammalia; order Rodentia; family Caviidae; genus Dolichotis; species Dolichotis patagonum. The sequence goes on along the minus strand of PVJX010000502.1, from coordinate 229,217 downwards.
TGAGGGCTTCCAGGTGCTGGCTATTGTCCCAATACCCAGCTGTAGCTCTAGAGGCCCTTGTCTCACCTCCATCACCATCTTTGCCTCCTACCCTCAGAGACCCTGGGTCTGCAGCTCTTGGGCCCTTAATGCCATCTTCATAGCCACCTTCTCCGAAGGTCCCTAGAGCTCCTGTGGCTCCAAAGGCCCTGGAATCTCCACTCTGACTCCAGGGCCTTATTCTTGCGGAACCCCCTTCTGCTTCTACACGTCCCTCTCCAATAGATTCTGCTGTTCCAGAGGCTTTGAGACCACCTGCACCCACAGACCCTCCTGTCTCAGGACCCCATGAGCCATCAAACTTGGGCCCTCCTTCAGGGCCTGTTTTCTCCTGGCCCCTGGATGGACCCCAATCCCAGGCTTTATCTTTGGACAGCCCACTGGGGCTCCCTGAACCATTCCTGAGACCAGTTCCTCCAGACCCACTCCCAGCAGGACCATGGTGATCTTTGTTTCCAGACCACATTCCCCCAGGCACCTGTGAGCCATGCCTGTGAACATGCCCTTCCTCAGACTTTGTTCCAACAGGTGCCCCAGAAACAACACTATACCCAGCACCACGAGCAGACCCCATTTCTCCTAGCACCCCTGTGCCATCACTATAAACAACTCCATTTCCAGGACCTAGTTCTCCAGAATACCCTGAGTTGTCCTCATACCTAGATTCCACTTTTCTCGGGCCTTCTAAGCCATCGTTGTAGCCTATCTCTCCTCTGGGTCCTTCTCTAATGCTCCCTGACCCATTCCAGAAATCTGCTCTGGGTCCTACTGCCCCTGGCTCTCTTAATCCTTTGGTGTCTCCTAGCGTTCTTCCAGATTCCTGAGTACCCTCGCCTGGAACCCTAGCCAGCCTGCGACTTCTGGCATCTCCCGCCTGACCAGGCTCCATCAACTCAGCTGCCTGGGTGCCATCTCCTCCCCTTCCACTGGGCTCCAGAACTCCAGGCCCAAGGTGGGTCCCGCTCTTTCTAATGTGGGACCATGTATCATCTTGAGCTAGGCTCTCAGGCTCTATTCTGCCAGGCTCCCCTGCTCCCTTCTGCCCTGATGTCCAACCCTGGGGAAACTGGAGGCTTCTGGATTCATCTTCTGCTCTACCTAAGGCTCCACCTGTGAACTTGCTGTTGCTTCCCTGAAGTTCTTGTTGGTTACCTTCCCAGTCCCTGGGATCTCCTAGGCTCCCTGGGCCAGTTTTATAGCCCCTTCTCCTAACTTCAGTCTTCCCAGACCCTAGGCCATCTGTGCCCTGCAGTGAGTCCTCAGCTCTGGTCTCAGGACTCCTGTCCCCTGGGATAAACTTCTCACCTCTGGGTTCCTGGAGATACTTATCTCTAGGTGTCTGTCTTGAGTATTCCCCTGGCCCCCAGGAGCCCCTGGCTTCCCCAGGACCAGCATCTCCACCTCTCTGAGAACTCCAGGACTCAGGGACCATGCCAGCCTTGGAGCTGGAACCTCCTCCTACGGGAAACTTCAGGCTATCAGGACCTCCTACCCCATTGCTCTCCCCAGCTTCCTCTACACCAGGGCCTCCAGCCCACACTCCCCCTGCTGCTCCCCTCCTGCTTCCCCTGCTTAGGCTGTTTCTTCCCTCCATCTCATCCAGGTGATTGCCTTGTAGAATCCTTTCCACCCCCTCCTCTTTGGGCCAAGATCTCTCAGAATCAAACTGGTATCCCCACTGGGCCCTCTTCCCTGTCCCAGGTTGCACTTGATCATCCCAGAGTTCTTCCTGACCATGTCTGTTCAGTTGACTGTCACTGTCCTGTCTCGGATCCCTTCCTTCCTTGCTGCTCCCCAGTCTTCCAGCTTGAGGGTGACTGGACCCAGCCTCCCAGCTTCCTTCTGTCCCCCAGCTTCTGTCCCCATGACCTTCTCTGCCACTGCCTTGATGTTCTCTTTCCATGAAGCCCAAGCCTGATTCTGGGCCTGCTCTCTGCAGATGAGACCTCCCTAAGAGGCTCCCATCCCAGTCTTCTTCTGAGTGGGGCTGATTTTCTCTTGAAAGAATGGCTCTGTCCCTCTCTGCTTCTAGAAAGTCCTTTCTCTCCTGCCCAGGGATCCAGGCTGAGTCAGCTTCCTCCTCACCCTCCATCAAGGAGTAGCCATGCCTGCCAGGGCCACCGGAGTCTGGGTCCATAGTGAGCTGGAGCCCAGAATCTGGCTCAAGCCCCTTGAGGGAGCTTCCCATGGGGCCCTTCTCTCCAGGTTTCCCTCCCTTGCCACTGATGCCCTTGGAGTCTTCTGCATCTGAGGCCTGAGCTCCTTGTGTTTGCAGTTGGCGGTCAGCACTTGTGGTCTGAAGGCCTTTCTCCTTCCCAGCTTCGATGAGGTGTTATTTACGTGGTCAATGCCCCCATAGACAGACAAGAAAAAAGACCAAAACCCCATTAAATCAGGCCAAGGCACCTACCTGACCAGATTGTTTTACCTGACCCACAATTTCCCCAGTAGAGAAGCAAGGATGCTCCAGTGGACTGACGGATAAATCCCATCACCACATTCCCCAACTCCACTCTATCTGCTATATGGTTCTTGAGTTTCGGTGAGTATATTTAGTTTGTTTTTTACAATACTAGGAACTGAACCCAGAGGACGTTCTGTCACTGAGCTCCATCCTTAGCCCTTTTATCAATTTTGAGACAGGGTCTCACTAAGTTGTCCAGGCTGGCCTCCAATTTAGGATCCTCCTCTCTCAGCCTCCAGGGTATCTGGGATTACAGGTGAATGCCACAATACCTGGCTTGTTCTTGAGTGTCTTGACACATAACTACATAAGCCAAGTCATTTGCTTACCAAACTGCCATATGCAACTGCATAGTTTTTAAAAGATCCACTTGCCCTACTGCCAGCCTGACATTTATAGTTTCCTGAGATCCTATTAATCCAGATACCAATCCCTAGGGAGGTTTGAGAGTGCTCTCTGGTCCCAAGTTCTTTCAGAACTCGAGGGCCATCTGTGTCCCCAGAGTAACTCCAGGAAACCTACTGGACCAGACATATTTGGGAAGTGGATCAAGTCTAGAGCTAAGGATGCTCCTAGGTCTCTCTGAGTAAGGATATATTTAACAGCAAATGACTGATTGTGTCAGCCCTGAGGACTTTGTGTGGGAAACCATGAAAAGCCAAGAGTGTGACCACTTACCTTCAACCACTAACCAGGCACTGGAGGTATGGAGCCCTGTGCCCAGAGAATAGAGGCCTCTGTCTGACCGGCCAGCCCCCCTCACCAGCAGCCGATGAGTGAGCCCATCGGGGGACACAGTCGTTTTATATTTGTCACTGAGTCGGAGTGGCTGGTGCTGGAAATACCAGGTAGCACTGGGACAGGGTTTGGAAAGAGTACATTCAAATATTGCATCTTCCTTCTCCTTACAGTGGGTTTCAGTCAAGGGGACCACAACTCTGGGGGGAATGGCTGCAAGGAAGCAGAAATGAGACTGTCAGTTTGGCACCATGACAGTGCAAACTCATGCAGGGGGGTTGAGAGTTCAGAAATCCCAGGTTTGGATCAGCTGGCCAGAGACTCCCTGTGTCATCTTGGATAGGTCACTCTCTTATTTGGCGTGTCAGCCATAGAATGAAGAGTTTTAGTGATGTTGTCATCACCATGGCCATTTTCAGCTCTGGAATTCTACAACTCTAAACTCAAGTAGAGTACATGAAAGAAGCCAGTACGTCAAGGACCAGTGCAGAACTCACACCCAGGTCTGGGTAACTCCTTTGCCCACATTGATTTCAGGTTTCTCGTAGCTCACTCTCTTCCCTCTTGTCAACCTTGATCCAGCCATGTTCTTTATGATTATCTTCCCTAAACTTCCTCTCCCCAAGCATTTCTAAGAGCCTCCTCTAGGTGCCGTGGGTGATGTAGACACAGGCCCTTGTGGGTATGGGGCAGGGTTTATGAAAGAGAAAGGGTGGCTCTCAACTGGGGACAAGGCACAGGAAGCTGGGTAGAGTAAGACCTGTGCAAGGGACAGGTGTGCCCAACCTAGGTGGAGATTCTGGTTAGGGAGCGTGAGGCATGAGGCCATGTGTCAGAAGGGAGAGAAGCTACAAAAAGAGGCTGTGGAATTAGCTTGGATCTAATCTGAAAACAACTAGTTGTGCAAAAGATCTGTGATCAGGGATATGACAGTCATGTTTGGCATGATGTGACCCAGTGGGGCCCAGCTGAGCCCCAAGAGAAGACAGAATCTGGGTGTGTGTCTTTCACTGGGTTGTCTATGTGACAGAGCCATGTCACATTTATGCTCTCAGTATAGCAGCAGTGGGGCCCCACACTGAACAGATCCCCTCCTTTGAGCTCAGTGGGGAATGTCACTCACCAGCAGACTCCAGTTCTGTGGAGAAGACTACGGCATCCTCCACCTTGACCTGGTAAAGGCCAGCATCCTCTGGGTGCAGGTCCAGGATCTGGAATTGGTAGCGTTTCCCCAGCCGCCGAAGACAGTGCTTGGTCTGGTTATTGAAGCCATAGGGGATCATCTCACCATCCTGAGGTCAGGAGAGGAAAGGAGGTTCTTAGGGATTCCATGGTTCCCAAAGCCTATCGCCCCATCCCTACTCTGGTTGCAGCCATCAGTTTTCTCTCTCTTTGGCCCAGGCTCCAGACAAGAGTCCTGGAACCATAAGGGCATAGAGAGGCAAGGCAGAGGGCAGGACCTGGCAGAGGTGGGTGGGAATACATGTTCCAGGCATGTCCATGCCTCTTACCATGGAGCAGAGTATCCCACGGTGCGCCAAGAGTTACGCCAAGTGTCACACCAAGTGTTACGATAAGAGGCACCTGGGTTGTTGATCCAGCTTAGGCTGGGAGGAAAGTTACTGCCAAAACAGTCCTATCATATTAGCAGGGGAGGAAGGAAGGACGCTGATGTCCCTTGAGGCCCCAGCTCCTTCATTCATCAAGGGAAAACTTCCGAGAATATATTTAAGGTTCCACAAGACCCAGTAATTTATACACATACCCACTCTCACTAAGTCCTACATAGATTCACTATTTGCTGAATATTAACAATAGCTAAAGCTTTGCAAATGCCCACAGAGTGTTGGGCATAACTAACTAAAACAAAGATTCCTGCCCTTAGGGGGCTAAAATCTTATGACAAGTTATAATCACTATAAACAAGTAAACAGTTTATGTTTCAAAACATAGTACTAAGACAAACAAAGAGGAAAAAAAGGGTAAAGGATCAGGTGTGCCAAGGTAGAGCTGGGGGGAACACAGAAGAATCACATGGGACCATCCCGGGAGGAGTCACTGCGGGTAAGGGAATTGCTCTGTGGATGCCGGGGAAGATTGTGTCAGGCCCAGGAAGCAGCTAGAGCAAAGAGGTGAGTGAGACCAGAGTGGAAGGAGTAGGGGAACCAGGGGAAGAGGAGGTGGAGTGAGGCGAGAGGGGAGGGGAGGAGCACTCCTGCCTGATCTTGCTTGCATTCCAACACACCAGGAGACAGCGCCACGTTACCTGCACTTCATAAATGAAGAAACTGAGGCACTGGGAAGATAAGCACCTTGCCATAGGTCACACAGCTGGTTAAGGGATGGGGCCAGGATGAGTTTTTCTACAGAACTGTTATGCTTTGTTGATCCACAACCACACACAGCCCCGTGGACTGTCCACACCAGAGCTTAACTTAATTCTAACCGAGAGCTCCATGGGTGCTCTGGTGTTCCCATGGGGGACCCACGGAAGCCTCTGCTTTTCCTCCTAGGACCTGCAGCCTCCCTCTAGCGCCTCTGCCCCACAGGCCTTTCCAGCCTCACCTTATACAAGTAAATCTTGCTCTTGAAGTCCTTGAGATCGAGCTCCAGGTCAAATGTGGCCAACCCCTCCTTGGAGACTCTGATGTGTCTCAAATTGGAGATAGCGTGGACATACTATAGAGAAGGTAAACCCATTGGGGTAGCTCTCAGAGCTCTCTCTGGGGCACTCCAACCCCTTTCAGATCCTGGTCCCACTGCTGGCTACAATGTCCCAGCTGAGCAAGCCTTTGCCCATCTTATGAGGAGGAGGACTTAAGTTCCCAGTACAGGAAATTCTCTGAATGACAGATCGGGTCTGCAAAGCAGACAAGAAAGGACCCCAGGTGCCCAGGTGCTCTGAGAACATGCTAGGGCTTTCCTATTCATGTGTTCCTCCAGCTAATACACCTGAGTTGGACAGCTCGTGTGCACAGAAGCTCTGTGCTGATTCCTGTGTTAAAGCAGATGAGAAAGCTCAGAGTTAAGGTCCTGGGTGGGTGGTTTGGGAAGTCACCTTCAAAAGGGTAAGCTGCTATTTTCAGGATGATGAAAACTAGCTGTTTCAAGAAAAAATGGGCTTACAGTTATTGTAGATACAGGAAAGAACTTCCTAAGCAATCTAGAGGACACTGGAATCAAAGTACTAATAGCAACTGTGAAATTTTCTTTCCTGGAAATCTTTAGAAATAAAGTATGTACACTGTTTGGTGATGATGACAGCTGACACTGGGCCCTTACCATGTGTCAGGCACTATGCTAATCGCTTTAAGTACATTCTTATATTTGTGCTCTAATATCTGTAGGAATTAGGTGTGCCTATATTTCCCATTTTGTAGATGAGGGAGACAAGACACAGAGATCCTAACTTTTCCAAAGCCTTAGTGCTTAGTAAATATCAGAACCCGGTTTTAAAGCCTGGATGCCAACTTGGAAGCTGGGCCCTTGGTAGGACACCTTCCTGGGGGATGGATGGAGGAAGACTCCCAACTACGTTGGGTTTCCCCAAGGCTCAATTCCAAGTGCCCCTCCAGGTCCCTGCGTGCCAGGGTATGCAGGGGGCAGGGTGAGGGTACCTTTGCCATCTCATGCTCCTGCTCTTTCTTCATCTCCTGCAGCTTACGCAGCATCCCCCGAAAGTCCACGATACCATACTTCAAGCAGATCTTTTCGTAGTCCTTCCGGTCAGCATGCATCAGCAGCTGCCACACCTGCTCAGGGTCCAACTTCTTTTCAGGAGCTGGAGGTGGGGCCCTGGGGAGCAGGGCTGGCAGGTCAGAGGCCAGAGGAACCTCAAGTGTTGGCCTCCTGGCCCTGGCATTCCAAGAGGCCCCTAGAAGCTGCTCTATGTACACTTGAGGAAGCAGATATAGGGACTGGAAGTTCTGGGCCTGACCACTATACATTAGGAAGGACCCAGAGATGGAAGGAGCAAGCCTCAGGCCATAGCTCCAGCTTCTAGGGGTAACTTGACTCATAATAACTTGAATTGGTGATTTCTGAGCAGGATGTTTTTGAGGAGGGATACGAGTGGGGTTAAATTGTTCTGTTGCTTAAATTTTTCTTTTTGGAAAACACAGTTTTAGTGGGCCACCCCCTTTTGCAAATAAGGTCGGAACCCAGAAAGAAGAGATGACTAACTCAAGGAGAGGGTTTCAAAGTGACTAAGCTGGATGGAGAATGTCAGGTCGGTGCTCTCAGCACCCTCCCGTGGGTTAAGCCCAGCTCCCCGTCTGTGTTGGAGGAGGAGACAAAGCCTGAGTGCAGCTTATTTATTGAGGGAGCGAGAGGTCCAAACTCCCCAGGGACAGGCCCAGACTTACCTCTTTTTCAGCATCTTCCTGAAGTCCATGATTTCTTTCTTAATGTCTAGAAAAGGGCAAGGAATGAGACCACTTTCACAGGTGGGATGCTTGACCGGATGGGAACGCTGGACAAGGAGCAGCTTAACCCCACAGACACCAACGAGACTTTTGGTAAGTTCACTTACCTTCCTGGGGTTCCTTCTGTCTCTTCCGGTTCTTCCGAAAGCCAACTGGACCATCCGGGAGTCAAGGAGGGAATTGATGCACACAGCCAGGGAAAGAGGCAAGACATATTAGTGATCTAAGAAACAGACTGAGTTCCAGAACTTTGACCTGCCCTGTCCTCTGAGGCATGGCAGCCTCCCAGGAGGAGGGGTGGAACAGGACAAAGGTGTATCCATCAGGCACTTTGGTACCCCAGAGACCCTACATGACCCAGGAAACCAGCCTATATATCACCTGGTGAAGGAGAGGTCCACTCACACGTCCACAGGGGCCAGGGAGGTGGTGTAAGTAAATGAAGCAGCTCTGGCAGCCACAGAGGACTGCAGGGCATCTAGAGCAACAGCTGCTCTGTCACTGTGTTCCAGGGAAAAGACCCACTATTGCCAAATACGTTAGGCACTGCTGTTTGGCTGTTCCTGCAGTCAGTTGTAATCCTCTTCTCCATCACTTGCTTCCACTGGATAGGCTGGAAAAACTACATGCCTGCTTTCCCAGTTTCCCTTACAATTAACTAGTCATAGCCTTGTGACACAGTTCTGGCCAATGAGGCCTAAGCAAAAGCTCCCCAGGGATTCCTGAAAAAGCTGTTCTTTCCTTAATAAGAGAAGCAGATGTATCTGGGACCACCTCTTCCCTCCCAGTGCCAACCTTGATTTGCAGAATGAGCCCCAGACTCTTACCAGGTGAAGTGATGAAATATATTCATTCCTTAGGATTATCTTAGCAGGATTTTTTTTAGTACTTGTAGGCAAACCAGTAATAAGCATAACTCATTGAGAGACAGCATCTGTTTCCTCTAAAAGTATCTACCTACCTTCCCATTATTATGACAGATAATTAACTTTAAAAAGTGCAAACACCATGTAAACAAAATAAAATACATCAGAGACAGGATTTTCCTTTGTGTGGTCTGTTTTTACCTCTGATATAGGCCTGTGCATCTGGGAAACTGAAGCCCAGAGAGGTGTAGAAACCAACTTCCAGGTTTGGGCCTGGTTCTAGCAGGCCGAGAGAGCATCATTCAGAGCACCTGCAGCAGGGTCTCTGCAGAGGCTCATAGCTCTGCCATCACCAGAAAATTTCATGCAGCCTCCTCCCCACCAGACATGTGGTCCTGTGCCCTGATGGGCGCCTCCAAGGAAAGCCCACCTTCGATGACCGTGAGCCTCGCTGAGCACGTGGCCTCTCCGTACATGTTCACAGCGGTGCAGCGGTACAGATCTGTGTCCTCGCCTGTCAGCTTGATAATCTGCAGCAGAGACCAAGGACAGAGCAAGGGGGCTAGAGCTTCCCCTTCCTTCATTTACTGGATGTGGCTGGGCATCAGTGTCAGTCAGGTAAAGAGGAGTGAGTGGCACACAGCCTTTGTCCTCACGGAGCTCCCACACCTTATCAAGAAATACAGACACCCCACCTCCACCACTAAACCAAAAACCTGGACAGAGGGTGGCTGTCTTTCCAGTCAGAAGCAATGTGGAACAGCAGAGAGAACTGGCTTTGTGGGCAAGCAGATATGGGACTGAAAACACCTCTCCTAGCTGTGGGATTTTGGGGCAAAATACCCAACCTCTCTCAGCTTTAGTTTCTTCACTTGTAAGATAGGGACAGTAATGGTCAGAAAGTAATGAGTGAGCAGGATTAAATTATGTAATCTGTGTCAGGTAGTTAGCCCTGGCACATAGATGTTACATGGTTGGTATGTATATCACCACTAACATTAACAAAGACTGCTTGAATATAGATGCTCCTTGATCTGCTTTGGAGTTGGGTCTCAATAAACCTGCTATGATTTTAAAATATCACAAATTTAAAATGCACTTAATACACCTAACCTACTGGACATCGCCACTCAACTTAGCCTACCTTAGCTGTACTCAGATCAGACACTAAAATGTAAAAGTTGCAAGGTTATTTTTGTATGAGAAACCCAAAGTATAAGTAATTTAAAGAGCAAAATAGGGGCTGGGGATTTAGCTCAGTGTTGTAAGCGCCTGCCTGGCAAGTGCAAGGTCCTGAGTTAGATCCCCACTAACAAAACAAAACAAAACAAAACAGCAAAATAAAAGATAGACAATAAGAAACAGGGAGATAGACCTTTTTCAGATGCGAAAGGGATCTAGAGATGGAGGGAAAAGGGAGGGAAGAAGTAAGAAGGATGAAGGTGTGAACATACCTTCACACATAGGGAGTTGTACCAACTCCCTATGATGGATGTACCATTAGTATTGAAAATGCGTACTAATAAAAATTTATTAATTTTAAAAAAATATGAAATTGTGAAGAGTGAAACATGAAAAAGTGCTTCAAGCACTTATATTAATCTAGATTTAGACAAAGTCATCTAATACAAAGCCTATTTCTAATAAAATATTGGATGTGTTGTGTAACTCACTGACTGGACTACCCTATAGAATATAGGATGAGTGTCTTTCCTTGTGATCCTATGGCCCACACTGCATATCACTAGCCCAGGAAACAACCAAAATGCAAAAGTCAAAGTACATTTTATGCAATGCACTGCACTGTACTACTGCACCATCATAAAGTTAAAATTTGTAAGTCAAACCATCACAAGTTGAAGAGTGTACTTACATAGAGACAACCATGGGCTAGACAATTTATGTAAACCTTTAATCCTCATAATAACTCTTTAGTGTAGGTACTGTCATATTACCCCACTGCCCAGATGAGGAAACAGAGGTGGAAAGGGTCAGTAACTTTCCAAAGTCAAAGAGGTAGACTGGGATTGTAACCAGGAAATGTGGTTCCACGACTTCAACTCTTCTGCTCCAGCCCAGCCAGTCCTGGGCTACACACAGAAGCTGCATCTCCGAGCCTCCAGGTCCCACTCCTGGCCCAGGTACTTCTGGACCGGGGGACAGAGTTGAATGCACTTAACTGGGGACTGGAGGCTGCTGGGGAGACCTGCAAGAGGACGGGAAGGGATAGGTAGAGATGAGCTGCAGCGCTCACCTGCAGCACATGTTCCTTGCTGCCTGGGGCCGAGGAGATCTGGTACTTGCTGGAGTTGCTGAGGTCTCCTTTGGTGCTCAGCCAGCGCACTTCAGGTCTGGGCTCTCCGCAGACCACAGCCCGGAATATGGCATTTTTCCCTGCAACCAGAAGTGGTAGCTGGAGAGACCAACAGCGTGTGTGTGTTGAGCAGGGGAAGGGCGCTTGACAATGTATTTTACTGAGATTTTAATTTATGCCATTCTCCCTGCTCTAGAAATTTATTCTGTTGCTTTTTTTCTTTTTTGGCTTTTTGAGACAGGATCTCACTATGTAGTCCAGGCTGGCCTCAAACTCACAGAGATTCTCTTGACTCAGCCTCTCTAGTGCTGAGATTACAGGCATGTGCCACCACACCCAGCTTGGAAATTTCTATTGCCTATTCCAGGAAGGGTACCAGGCCATCCTCCCCTGGATTCATAATGTCAGGTGGAAAGGTATAGTGTGCAGGCACATGGAAGCAACACAGGCCTGGCTTTTGGAAAGCAAAGTTTTGGGCTCCCTGTGGGACGATGGGATTGGACTGTCCAGGGTGAGAAGGAGAGGCAAGTCAGATTTAGAAAAAGAGTCTTTGAGTTAAGAGACAGTATCTCACTATGTAGAAAATGAGTGAGAAAAGAGAAAAAGAGTATGTGAGAAAAGAGTTAAAGATCTCAGCATCCAAACTTCTTTGACTACACTTCTGCCTAGCACACACTGGACAGTCGAGAAGCACTGTGCTAGTGGCCCTCAAAAAAGCACAAGATAAAAAGTCAATACAGAAAACATTCTTTTCTCCACTGAGCCAAAGTTATGTTTTTCCTCAATGGCTGAAATACACAGAAACCCTTGTCTAAACAGAAAGAGCTTTTCTTGAGGCCTAAGTGAGGGGCCTTACAATTTGCAATTTTGGCCTCCCACTGTAGTTATGATACAGGTGTTCTTGTAAGATTAATGAAGGGCAGGATGCCCCGGAGTGTGTATTTCTACAATACCCACATTTGCCACCTCAAATCCTTTCCCACATCTTCATTCTCTCATAAAAACCCCAGTCTCTCTGCCTGACACGAGGCTCCTCTTGTGGAAACTCACCTGCTGCCCCTCTTGACGGTGCGCTCACTGACCTAGATCAACTCTTGTGTTTCCGATACTCTTGTCTATTGGTAAATTCTTTTATGACTCACGTCACTGGCCCTCTGTATGATATCCGGCATGACAAGCACCGTTATCTCACACCATAATGTTGCGAACTACAATTTATTACAAGACCCCATACTGGGGGAAGAATGCCAGCTCCCAGCCTTTCCCTAGCAAGCCTTGGATTCTGCCAGTTTTCTGGCACTTTTTCCCCATAGCCTTGTAGAATAGCCTTTCTGAGCCTCACCTCGGGCCACTGGGCATGTGCTAGCTAGATGAAAGTTTGAGAGGAGCAGTTTTGACCAGGCCTCTTTGCAGCAATGGCTTTGAGGCAGGCACAGAGGGGAGGACCCGGAAACACTACTACTTTCCCTGCTCCCCAGCCCAGCATTTCCCCATCCTTGTCTAATATTCTTTACATGTCCTTTGCCTATTCTTCCCCCAGGCTCCTTGCCCCTAATGGATCCAGGCAGGCAGACACCCTTCAAGCACACAAAGGAGATAAGATACAGCCCGGTGATAGCTATAGAGACTGATCACCCAGAAAGGTGGTGCTCAAGCTCTCTCCTTTGTGCTTGCTGCAAGGTAGAACAGGGAAGGCATCTTCCTTTAGCAGTGCTCCTTTAGCAGTGCTCACCCTCCTGCAGAGCCAAGGTAACGGGCTTCTGCTCAAAGTCCGGTGTGCTGCAGCCTTCAGGAATCTCCTCCACCAGCTGCCGGATGCTCACCCCAGGAAGGGAAGACTTCTTCACGGGCTTCCCTGGAGAAGGCAAGAGACAGGCAGACTGCCCGCTCCCCTCCCTTTGATGCCTTTAGCAGCCTGGAGCACCCACCCACAAGCAAGGAGCAAAGCCCCTTTTCTCCCCCATTGTTGGAGCAGGGCTGTCCAACCTCCCTCCGGCCTGGGAATATTCCTTTTTAACTTTCCAGTGGGAATCTGATGGTGTGAATTGAGCCCCTAGGAAATGGCAAGAAGCACCCTGGGAAACCCTCAGTGAGTCACTAGGGAAAAGCTGGGAGGGAGATGAGAAAAGGCTCCTTCTCATGAAGCAGGAACCCATGTGGGAGCCCTGCTTCCCTTTCTCAGAAAAGCAAATCAAAACACAAAACCAAAAGTGAAAGAAAAAATAAAAAGCAAAAATGTCGCAGGTTCTACCCTTTCTGCTCTCCACCTGATGAGGAGAGTCACAGGGCTGGGGCTGGAGGGGTGATCAGTTCTCCTCTCACCTGCCATCCCTCTGGCTCCTCTTTGGCTCTTGAGGTGAAAACTGATCCCCTGAGAATGGAAGACAAATTGCTTAGGAGAAGTCCAGGCAGGTCTTGTCCACCCCTCCCACACCATCAGTTCACTGGCCAATGTCTTAGATGGACACAAAGTGAACACTGCTACGCCAGAGCTTACCTAATGCCTAGCAGGCACTATCATTTTCCCACAAATCCCTGGCTCCAGCAAACCAGCTCCCCAGAGACAGGGCAAGAGGTAGATTGCTGCACAGTTTACCTTTCCCAGGTAAAGGAAACCTGCTGAGCCTGCCCACTGGACTGGTAACCTGGCCTTCTGGTGGGACCTGGGACCACGACCCCCAAGAGAGTGAGTCACAGCTTTTCCAAAGCTCATTCAGGGTTGTTCCAGCTGTTAACAGCCTTGACCTCTTGACTTTGCAGTGTGAATCCTCTAAGAAAATTCTACAGCCTCCTGACTCCTCCCCAACTCTGAGTTTTACTGCAGAGCCTGGCACCCCTCTACCTCTCATCTTCAAATTATCTGAAGTCTTTCAGGTCTCAAGGTCTATGGAGGAGGAGAGTCCCTGACTTGGCGATTTAAGATCCTTTCTATGCCCAGGCCAATGGGATCACCATAAATCCGTCCACTCCCCTCTGGGGCAGTAAATTATAGTGTCAGGTGAACACACATGTGTCTCAGTCTCGCCCAACCACCACAGTGTCTCCTCCGCTTTCCTCTCAGTTGCATCTATCTGTTTATGGCCAGTGGCGAGTCCCACGCAGGAGAGGGAGAGAAGTTGCCTGTGGAGTGGCATGGAGTTGGGGAAAACTTGAAAGAACTCTTTAGAAACCCTGTTTCCTGTGTGGCTGGCCCATGGCCAAGCATTTCCATTTAGGAGACTCCATTTCCTGCCCCAAAAGCCCAGCTGTCAATACAGAATCAGACAACAGAAAGAATTCCTCCCTCCAAAGGGTACACACTTCAATTTCACAATTGCCTACCCCCTGGTACTTCTGGAACCAGTGAATCCTCTTTACAGCATGACCACTTGCCCTCTGGCATGCTGGAATGCCACAGTGTGCCAGCCACTTTTCGGAGTGGTCATGGGCACCATGTGCCATAGCCACTGCACTGGAAGGAGTCATGAAAAAGGATAGGGAGGGAGGGCAGCTGCTAATGATGAGGACCCAGTGGGCCACCCTGGGGGGAGAGACAACAGAGTCTCCATCCCACCCTGTCCCCGAGACAGCCATGACCCCCGCCCTGAAGTAGTCTGAGTCTAACACAGCTGTCTTAGTTACCCTCTTCATCATTATCACCACCAGCCCATGATCAGCTGATGCCTGGGCTGTTTGTCACATGAGAAATATAACATGAATGCCAGCCCCCTCCTTAGCTTCCCGCAGGTCAAGAAGCCGGGAAAGCAGAAGAGGGAGCTCAGGGTCTGGTGGGAAGCCATCTTACGCTCCGGACTTCTACCTTCTTCAGGAATGTGCTAGATTGAGTACAAGATCAATGGCAATGGCTAACAGGTCTCTTTCGTTGGAGACTAAAAGGATATAGGCCCAACTGAAGGGGGCAGGAAAGGAAATGAATTTTTTCCTCTATGATTTATCTACACATTTGAAAAGAATCCTAATTCCTTACAGCAAACACAGTAGCTTGTGGCCTCCCTTCTGCTCATTCCAGTGAGCCTCTCAGCCTGGACCCCTGGCTGTGCCCCCTGGCTATGTCCCCCGGTTATGTCCCCTGGCTATGGTTTGGTTCTCACCACCCCCAGTCCCAACTGTTGCTCTGTTCTGGGAATTCAGATCCCTGCTACCTCCAACTTCTCTACTGGTAGGAAGAACCAAATGAAATTTCTCAGAACTTCTCTGATCAAGTTATTAATCAAGATATTACAAGTCTCAGTCCTGAGGGTCCCATTTAAGACTGCTAGTGAGATTTTTAATCTGGTTGTCACTCTGAACAAATTAGTACCCAGAAAATTAGAGCCAGGAAAGAATCACCCGGACAGGATTCACCAAAATTATCTCCTCCAAATATTCTGCAGAGTTATCTATGAGACATACAGACAGACCCCAGTGTGTGATCCGCCAGCCAGATAATGTTTCTGGGGCTGATCTTATGCCCCTTGTCTTTCCATGAATAGAAAAGTTAGAGAATATGTCAGTGTCTCCATCTCTGCCCTTCCTGGCCTGAATAGGCAGCCAGATGTGCAGTGCCCACTTACCTGGATATACCAGCAGCTCCTGTCCGCTCCCTCCTCCTTGTGCCCAGCTGCAGCACACTGCCAGAGGCTCTGAACCGTCTGGTAGTGGCCAGGCAGTCCTGGAGCAGATGTAGGTCAACACAGGCGCCTCAGCTCCTCTGCCCCTCCCACTCACCCTGCCTCCTCCTCCTTCACCCAGGCTTGGCAGGGCAGGGCCCCCCAGGGCTAACGCTAGCCTTAAAGAAGGTCAGAGATGGAAGGGTCTGGTGACATCTGCCTATTCAGCTCCTCATTTTGCAAACCTTTAAACCTTAGCCAGATCAGCTGAGCATAAGTGTGCCCTCTGATGCCTCCTTTCACTGATGGCTCTTAGCAGGGACAATTTCATCATCCAAAGCCTTACATTTTCAGCTATGTCCCTCCCTTGGGACCTTTCAGCCATAAGTCACACAGATACATAAGGCCACTCTCTTGGAGAATCATACCTTAAAGTGGTACCACATAGCCAATGAACTTTGAGAGCTAGTCACAGGCCGAGGAGAGTGTGGGCCCAAAGACTCTGCCTGAGAGTGGCAAGGAAATGGGGACCCTGGGAACAGCAGAGCAGGAGACCTGGAGAAGGTGAGCACACTCTAGAGATTTTTAAAGTACAGTATAGGAGGGGTGGCTGGCCAACTGGGCTGGGGATAGAAGCTGGCAGGGCAAATGAAAGGGGTTTTGAGGATGCATGGATGGAAGGTGGAAACTGGAAGCAGGGTGGTGGCCACAGATCTTCCAAAGCAGAGGGGAGAGAGGGAGAGTTCCAGGAGATAAGGTGATGAGGCCATCTGACTTCCTTTGGAAGAAATATCTGCTATCTCCCTTAGAACAAAGACCTGATTTGTTATCTCCAGTAAGCAAGGATTGATCAAGGGTTCAAATGAAAAGCTGGTGGTGGAAATGTGTACCTATAGTCCCAACTACCTAAGAAGCTAAAATGGATCACTTGAGCCCGAGAGTTCAAGACCAGCCTGGACAACGTAGACCCCATCTCAAAAGAAGAGTGAGATGGAATAGAAATGAAAGGTGAAAATGGCACTAATGTCTCCTTGCACTGAAGGATACTAAGTATTTCCACAGTTGGATTAGTACCACACCAATTGTACAGGAGCTCCTTCTGAATGAGCTCTGAGAAGGGAGGTTTGACTCCTTACACACCTGCGTTACATGCATTTGTGTGTGCTCCTTGTGTGTTTCAGGCTCTGGGAACACAAACAGGACCTTCCCCTCATGCAGCTTATGGCCCAATAGGGCAGGCAGATGTTAATTACCCAGTTGGAAACTCTGTTGATGGCTCAGAAGGAACAGAGAACATTGGGAACCTGGGTCTTGGGGCGCGAAGGTAAGAATGGCACCAGGTAAGTTTGACAGGAAGGCTTTGGAAGCCATTGAAAAGTTCTGACCTCTCTGCTATGTGTTATTGAAGTTCCTTTGAGCTGGATCCATGACAAGATCCAATGTGTGTTCTTTAAAAGTTCAGTCTGGTACAGGGAGGAGGAGGGCTTGGAGGGCAGTAGAGAGGTCAGAGCATGGCCTCCAGGAGGGCAACCTAATAACCCTAAGGTGTTTGTGCTTTTTTGGGGACTCTGGCCTGCAGGGTCCTGGTTTCCCAGGGTCCTGATGACTCAGTCTGTTGCATCATCCAAGAAGGACAGAGAGAGACAGTGAACACAGCCCAATATGGAGCCCTTCAGCATATCAGTCTCCTCCACGGTACCCGAAGGAGCTGGTGGGCTCTTCCTTGAGGCCTGGAGATGACCAGTAGGCCCATGAGTCCAGGTATCTTTAATACCCACCAAATTAGGGTTGCCTCTCTTCTGCTCTGTATCATACTTGGATCCCTGTCATTGTGAAAAGATGGAAACTTCAGGATTCCAAGGAATTGAGATAGTCAAACATTTCCCACCCACCCCTTAACCTCTATCAAATGTAGTATTTAGTGATACATGGTTGTGCCTAGATATCCTGCATCCATGTGAAGGTAAGAATTTTCAATCTTCCCAAATTTCCTGTCCCAGACACTGGGTATGCACTGTGTGACTGGCAGTCAGTGAGAAGTGAAAGTAGGTGCCCAGTCTGGAGCCCAGATTCTCCTAAGACTTTTCTGGCCACTATTCAAGCCAAGAAAGCAGATGTTATGACTCTTCCAGCAATCTTCCCTATTGCCCACATGTTAACCAGTCACATCTCCTGTTAGACTCTTCTTTTGGGAGACAAAAACAAGAACTTACTTTTATTAGTTGTTGCAATCTGTATGTCAGAACAACTCTGGGCAAGGGGTTTGTGTGTATCATTTACTCTTCTCACTGCCTTATAGAAAGGGCATGGAGACTTTGGGTAAGGACAGAATTACAATCTATTAAAACTCTCCTGTCCCTGCCAGAGGGAAACACATTATAGGGCAGATAGCAAGAGGTTCTGGCCCCAGTAGGGTCTCCCTCCGGGGCTGTCTTGCTCCCTGTGTCAAAGGATAAATGACAAGGCCTTTGAAATCCTGGCCAACATAAACATCCTGCAGTCCTGGGACACACTAAGTGGGTCCTATAGGCTTAAAAGTAAGAATTCTGTTTGAGTCAGGAGAAAGACTACTATTGTCTCTGTCATGGTATAAAAATGGCTTTACCCCAAAGCCAACAAGGACATTTTCTGTGGAGTGGTATCCTCTCTTGACCCAACTAGGGTCCAGAGAGGTGGATTAGGAAAATGTCATTTAAGCAAACACACACACACACACACACACACATGCACATGCACATGCACACACAGGCATGCATGGATGTGCACATGCCCCAACACAGTTGGACCGTTGTGAAAGATAGAAAACCATGTACTGACCACAGAAATGCCTTCAAGGATTTGAGTCCATTTCTTCCTCTAGGGACTCTAGCCACAACTCTCACCTTGTATTATGGTGAGTGTCTAGGTGGCCTCCCCAAGCCTCATGCAATCATGGATGTGGCTGAATCTAGCATTTGTGATTGGTTCATTGTCTAGCACTGCGATTAATGGTGTGAGTGCTACACCCACCCCAGGGGAGCAGCCTGCATACATTTAAAAGGCAAATAAGGAGGGGCTGATTGCTGCTTCTTTGGAGGAGCTCCAGTCTTCCTTTTCAGCTTGGATGTCCTCTCCTGGCTTCTGCCTGGGACTCTTCAGCCTTTGTCACAGACTCTTCAGCCTTCATCATAAACTCTTCAGTGTTCCATCGTGGACCCATCAGCCTCCTTGCACGGGACACTGCAGTAAACTCTTGCCCTTGGGCTGAACCCTTCAACCTGTAGCGTGCAGACATCCTCTGCATGTTCCCTTATTCAAATTTATGGCTGACCATTGAAGCCAATTTTGTAATTTCTTATACAGTTGTATATCTTGTGTTATATCTGTTTCTCTAGTAAACCCTGACTGATACACCCTGGGAGATGAAGTTGTGAGGGCTGGTGGGGACAGACAATACTTACTCCTGTGCTCTGCTCCTGTCTTCTCTGGGCCATTGTTCAGGGCTGCCATCTGGTTTCCTGCTCTTTCGAACCATCCATGCTGCCTCCTTCCCCAGCTACCTGTCTGGTTAGCACGCTTTTCTATCTCCCGTCGAGCCCATGGTCAGCATCAGTTCATGTCTTCCTCAGATCACCTGCAGGTTAGTGAATCTTATATAGTCTCAGAGGAACAAAGACCTTGGAGACCACAAGGGCAATTTCATACTTGCAAAGCATCTTTCAGCCACCGAGAAACTTGGGTGAGAATCCAATCCTCTAATCTGCAAAGGCCTGCCCAGGAGGCACTGTGGGCCCAAGGACTAAAAAGGGGAACTGATACTTGGAACTCCTGTGGGGTGTGGGGGGAGAGGCTGGAAGAGTGAGGCCACCACAGGCTCATTTATTGGAGTAGAATCTTCCAGAAGACTGGCACTGGACTGGACTTCTGGGGGCATGTAGAAACAATAAAATAGCAGTACTTGACATAGAGGTCTTGTTGCATTCTTCTAAGTCTTTAGAGATATTAATTCAGGGGGCTGGGGATTTAGCTCAGTGGCATAAGTACCTGCCTTGCAAGCGCATGGTCGTGAGTTCGATCCCCAGTACCAATAAAAAAAAAAGAGAGAGATATTAATTCATTTAATGCCTCACAACAAATCCATAAGGTACAATGGATTACTAGCCCCACATTCCAAAAGGGAAACTGAGACAGAGATTATGTAATTTGAGCAGTCACACAAGATGTGGATCAGAGTAGTCTTGTGCCACGTCTGCACTCTTAAGGACTAGTATTCTGTGGATCTAATGCAGCTCCCTCCTCTTTCAAGGCAGGCACTGAGGTGATAATGACCTGCTGGAGGTCACTCAGTGGTGTGGTAAGCAGCCAGATCTGCCTCTGCCTCCCTGGCCAATGCGAAGTCACACCAGAATACTGCTCCCTTGAAGTCTCTATCAGGGAAGGTGAACAGCCCTCTCCTATGCAAGGTGCAAACCCACTCTACTTGCTAAGGTGGCATTCATCCCACATAACACCTGATGAAGTAGAAACTTACTGTCTTCATTTTTAAGGAGAAGGAAGTAGAGACTAAGTGCTATTAAATAACACATCCACTGTTTCATAGCTAGTAAAGCACTGGCCAGGATGTGAGCAGAGCAGTCAGATGCTACTACAAGCCTCCTGGCTCAGGTATTCAGAATCTTAAAAAATGAATACTAGTTACCATTTTGCATACTGCATACTCTGATTATGAACCTGATCTCCAAAAATATCTACCAGAAACTATCAGAAGATGAAAGGGACATGGATACTTTTAATTTGGGCAGTTTTATTCTGCTACTTTTCACAGAAGAAATGATAAAACAAGGCTAAAAACTGGAGAGTATATTTTGAATATTTACAGATATCCACTTAGTTTATAGAAACAAAATGTTTTGTGGTGTAATCACATTGTTCATTGGCTATTACCAGATTTATGCAGGAGTATTCTAGCTCCTTGCCAGTGGCCAGATAGGGGAATAGACACTGTGCAGCTAAAGGTATAATCCGAGTTTTCTCTTTCATTCCTATCAGCAGTTATCCTGTGACTGTGTGGATGTCATTTGGAGATGATATTGGGGCCTTTTTAGGAGTGTGGCTTCCCTGGCCCCAGGATAGGTTCCATATCAAGCTTTGAGGAGGTGTCCTCACCTCTCCAGGACCCAGAGTCAGCATCACAGCCTTGGCCTGCGACATCAGAGGTGCAGGAAGGAGGTTGTAGGAGAACTGTGACCATGGCCTTGTGGTAGCCACACTGTGAGTCCCTGACAACCATGCCGCTGCTGCTGCTGCCTCTCCTACGGTCACAGCACAGCCACTCTCCAGAGAGGCTTTGTGCTGGCAAGAGCAGCAAGGACTGATCTGGAGACATCCTTTGCCAGTCCCCTGGAATCTGCACCTGGCTGTCACCTAAATCACAGCCCTGAGCAATTCCAAGAACTCAGCGTAAAGAAACTGAGTCTGGAAGGATGTAGGGATGCTGGATAAGTAGCACTGAGACAGTTTGGAGGAACCAGGAGAATCTAAAGGATCCCCTGAAGCAGACTAGGGGAACCTGGAGCCCCTAGTCCTGCAACTGGCCTCCAAAAGTCTCAGCAGACCAGACTGACTCAGATTTCTATATTAGAAACAGATATCATCAGGGCTGGGTTTAGAATAGGATCTTTCTTCTACCCTCTCCTGCCCACACAAATTTAATCTGCTCACAGTATTTGAAGCCTTTCCATTTCACCATTGGCCTCCACACCTGGCCTTCTGGCTTCTTCCCACCAATTCAGCAAGGTGGGCTCTGCCCCTTACTTCATTCTGCCTCTTGGCTGGATGCTAATTCCCTACCCCCAACCCTGCCGCTCTTGTGACTGCATTGATCCACCTCTGTCTTGTGTCTCAAGCCTGCCATTGGAGGCATAGTCTGCCTCCACGTGAGTCCAGGGCATTTCTCAAGAACCAGGACAGGCATTTCCTTCCCAGAAACCTTTTCCCAGGACAAGACAGAGAGAGCTTTCTCTGCTCACAGCATACCTCCAGCTCTGATGGAGTCTTCAACTATTCACCACTGCTAAGGTGGGAAATTGTAGGAAGCAGTGTCCACATTTCCCATTCCTGCCTGCAAAGAGGCATCCCCTTTAAGTAAACACGATAGAAGATCCCCACATTGATATCAAGCAGATTAAATTCCTGAACATGGCAGGAAGGAGTCCTCCTGCACAAACACGATAGAAGATACCCACATTGATATCAACCAGGAAGGAGTCCTTGCTGTGGAATTTGGTATCTATTTTGGAGTGAATGAGGAGCTAGGGGAGGTTTTGGGGCAGAGAAATAACATCTATGTGTTTCAGAAAGAACCTCTAGTTATTGTATATTGGTAAGATTGAAGTAGAAAAAAAATTCAACTCCATAATCTGTATCCTTCATTACACTGGCACCCCCAAGAGGCTGTGTATCCCCTCAGACTGGGAGCTCCTAAGGGCAGGGGTAAGGAATCGCAAACTCTGTGCTTAAGCCTGGATGCATACCTAGAGAAAATTCCATGCTTGTGACTATCTGACCTGTGTATTGGGTTAGAAATTGAGGCTCAAATGGGATGAGTCTTGCCCTCACTCCCTCTGGCCAGCTGAAACCAGGATCCTGGGGATGAGACCCTATGACACAATCCCCCTTCTCCAGCATGACTCCTTCCCTGGGATCAGCTGTTCTCCCCCTGGTGCCAACTTCTTGCATTCTCAGAAATCTAGCCACATGCAGCTGGTGGTAAAGATCAGGCTGAAACCCCATCCCTGACCAGTGGCTTGGCCCTAGAGCCCTAAGCAGTGCAGGCCACCACAGATAGGGGCCAGGCTGGTTGGCTGGGCAGCAAGCTGGCTGGGGCTTGCTGGGTCCCTTAAATCTTTGGGTAACTGCACTATGGGAAGGAAAATCCTCTGCTTAAGAAACCCAGAAACAGGACTTCCTTCAAGAGTGAGGAAGAGACAGCACCTACTCTCAGGAGGCTCCTCTGCTGATGGAGGGTATAGCACTGCCCTGAAGCTGTGAGAGCAGAGGCAGAGCCCAGACAGACAGCAGTCCATTGCCTGGGAAGATACAATCTCTGTGACTTTTCTGTCTTAGTTACATTGCTGAGACAAAATCCTCAATGCCCTTAAGGAACGAAAGGTTTATTTAGCTCACAGTTTGTGGAGATCTCAGTCCATTATGACTTGGCTCCAAGGCAGGGTAGCATGGTTCAAGGGCAACAGTTCAAAGTAGCAGAAGACAGCAAAAGCAACAAGAGCAAAAGAGGAAGAGCAAGCTTCTTTTCCTCCCTTATATGGTAAGCTGGCTACCCACCCCAAGTAAGTTAGCACTCACACCATCTCATGCCCGCTTGCACAGGATGAGGATATTTGCAAAGTGAGGACCCTGGCCTCCTACTTAATTAAACTTCTAGACTTCTCAAGCTGACACAATGGATCAACAATTACAAACCACCCCTTGTCAACCTGGCAACCAGACACATTTCTTTAAACCAGTTTCCAGGTACAAAAACATGCTTATTCTTACAATTTTACCGCTTGAACATTGTAACACAGATTTAACAATCCTTAAGAACCAGTATTAAGTCTATCAACATTATATTACATTAGAATCATAACATTCCGTCCCTGGTCCTCCAAAGACTCATGCACATCCCTTTATGTAAAAGGTATTTAGTCTATCTCTAAGAATTGCCAAAGCCCTAGTAGTTTCAGCATTGCTGAAAAGTCCAAGTCCCAAGTCTCCTCTGAGATGTAAGGCAAACTCTATGCAGCAAGTCCCTGTACAGATGCAAAGTTAAACACTTCCAACATTCAATGGCATAAGATAAACATTTTCATTCCAAAAGTTATATACAGGGGGATACGAAGGAACAAGAACAAAGCAGGTCCACAATCTAGGGCAAACACTAAATCCTGTGGTTCTATGTGCAGCATGTAAGGTAGTCTGTAACAAGTGGTGAACTCCAAAAGACTTGAGTTGCTGCACCCCCTAGGGCACATTCAGTGGTTGTAACTCCCATAGCTTCTCTCTTGGGCTGGCTTTGCTCCTTCTTTGCAGGCTTCCTCAGATGATCCATATTCCTGGCTTTTCCAAACTTCTGGGGTCTCCATTGTATCTTTGGTCTCACCTTTGTAACTTCACACACTGCCCTCTCAAGGCACATTGCCTGGCCTCCCAGACCTTCTGAAATCAGAGTGGAAGCCTTGTTAACCCACAACTCTTGCATTGTGCATGTGCCTAAAACCAGATCCACATGGCTCATGCCAAGGTCTTCTGCCAGCTGAAGCAGTATCCAGGCTTTGCTCTTTCTTGGCTGTAGGGGTTGAGTGTCTGGATTATTGGGCACTCCAAATTCAGTTCTGGGGAAAATATTTTCTATGCTGCTGCCATTCTGGAACATGGTGCTCTGCCACTTTCTCCTCAAAGCAAAGTCTTTCACTTTTACAGTTTTGAGGCTACAAAGAGTAGAGAATTGCCACTTCCTGTGATGCCCTCAGCCCATATTTTCTAATCTCTTGTTCCTTCTCAGCAATCAAGATCTCCTTTGCTCTGTCTTTGCAATCCACATCTTTACTAGAACTTCACTTCTGGCCAAACTCACAACACTTTGTCACGTTTCTGGACTCTTTGCTCTTGACTTTCAACATAAATCTAGCTAAAAGCCCAGAACAATAGTCATGCTACCACCTCAATATTTGACTGCCTTGAAATTTCTTCTTCCAGATTAGTTAGTTCAATACCCTTAACCTTAGTCTCAGACAAAGTCTCTGGAGATGAGCAAAATATAGACAAACTTTCTGCTATACATCATTACATACATCATCTGGAGTGCAACAGCCAATGCAGCCCTTCTTCCCAGCAGAAAGTGTAGTCTTTACTGATAGGATTTTTATCAGCCTTCTGGTCTTCTAAGCTCTGACCAGAATCTCCCATACAGAACAGCGTGAGGTGTTCCAGCTCTACCTATCAGAAGACATCTCCAGACCTTGGCTACCTCTTCCCACAAGCCATTCCCAAAGGCTCTTGAACCACATGGTCAGGTACAGTCACAGCAACAACCCCACTTCTCTGATACAAGATTCTGTATTGGTCACTTTTCTCTCATTGCTGGGATAAAGAACCTGACACCTAAAATTAAGGAAGGAAAGGTTTATTTAGCTCACAGTTTGTAGAAGTTTCAGTCCATAATCAGCTGGCTCCAAGGTAAGGTGGCATGACTGAGGAGCAACAGTTCAAGGTGGCAGAAGACAGCAAAACAAAACAAAACAAAACAAAACAAAACAAAAACCAACAACACAAAAGGAGGAGAAGAGCAAGCCTCTTTTCCTCCTTTATGCTGTAAGCAGGCTACCCGCCCCCTGCACCCTCTCTGTGCCCTCCTCTGGCACAGGATGAGGATGCTTACTAAATGAGGACTCTGGCCCTCTGCTGAGTCACTTCATTATACTTCCAGACTTCTCAAGTTGAAACAATGTATCAACCATTACAGTCTCCACCTGTGAATGGCACTTGTCATCGCTGCAGTTGCCTCTGTTAGCCACTCCATTCCAACTAGCGATGGCAGTTAGCATGTGTTAAGCATCTACAGTGTTGTCTTGCAAGGCATGTTTTGTTTTGTTTTGTTTTGTTTTGTTTTGTTTTGTTTTGAGACAGGGTCTTGCAGTGTAGCTTGGGCTGGGCTTAAACTCATAGCAATCCACCTACCTCAGCCTCTGAAGTGTCGGAATTACAGGCATGTACCGCCATACCAAGCTGGCACTTGGTATTAACTCGCGTGTTTGGCTCCTTTATTGTACCGTTGCCACTGTGGATGGTAATGAGTGGTCTGTGCTCACTGTTGTTTGGATGATTCATTGCTCACATTGCTTCAAAGTAACCTTTGACTACTTAGTGCAGAGTAATTGTGTTCTTGCCATTGAAATTATCTTAGCTGCCTTCCATCTTTAGGGTATATGCTGAGTGGCACCCCACAGTGCCTTTTTTGCTACTGCGGGTTGAATCCAGACAGTACTTAGCTACATACTCAGCAAACCCTCCATCCTTCTAAATTTTGAGACTAAGTTTCACTAAATTGTCCATACTAATCTTGAATTTGCAATCCTCCTGCCTCAGCTTCCCAGAGTGCTGGGATTACAGGCATGAATCACCATGCACAGCTTCTTTCCTTGCTTTGAAATGAGAGATGGGCTTGATCTTGTTCACTAAGTCAAGAATAATTCTTGTCATTTGTTATGGATTAAAAACTGGTGGTCAACTTAACGCCAGCTGGATTACATCAGCATGGTACTGAGCATAGATGTTCCACCTGAGGAAAGTTGCCAGCATAAATAGAGACGTGGAGAAGGAGAAGCTTTGTGTTGAGGCATTGAGGCATTGTGGGTTCTCCTATGTGTTGGCTGTTTGAGCCATTAGGTTCTGGAGAAGCTCTGGTCCTCACATCGAGCATTGCTTCCTGGCTCCGGAGAGGAAGACGTGTGCCGCTTGATCTCCAGAATAAACTCGTCATGCTGACTTCCTGCCATGTACTCTACTGTGCTTATTGTCAGAGGAGCTCGGGAGCCTCTTTGTTGCTGAGGATGGCTGTGGTGCTTTTCAGGACAGCCATAGTTTTTGTTTTGAGCGTGACTTCTAGGCTCCAGCGTAGAACCCTCACTCAACCTATCAGCACAGCTCCTTCACCCTGCTGGCATAGACTTTCTAGCTTCCACCACTGAACTTGGGCCTTCTCAGCACAGATCCATAAAAGAGACTGGCGTGAGTCCTTGTGGGCTTTAGACGTCTAGTTGGACTTGTGGGAGGCATTGTCGTGAGCTCTGGGTCTTCATCTGGACTCACATAGGACATTGCCATGGGATTCAGGCCTTTGGCTAACTATTCTATGTCTTTAGTGTTGTGGATAGATTTCCTGCACTTTCTTGTGTTAACTCTGGTTGACCATTGTAAAACAATATTATAAGCTCCATGTCCTGATTCTAATTGTTCTCCTCACAACCCCTGAGTTCAACAGCATTCATTTGTTGAATGACTAGGGCCTGAGAGAAACCCACAAATAGTTTACCTGACTCTAACCTGAGTGGGGAGGGAGCAGTTTCTCCACCTCCACCACCACTACTCAGCTTCATGTCCTGAGGCATTTGGAGACTCATCTCAAAGATGGCTCACCATGGTCCGTGAAATGAGACCATATGATAGAGAAGGGGGCTTCCCACTAAGGGAAGCAGAGAGATTCTGGGTGGGAAGAGGTCATACTAGGGATGACACAGCTGAATGGAAGCAAACATTAGAAACACAGTGGTAGCCTCAAACATAAACTTGAGGGTGAGAGTGTGGGATTAATGAAGCAATCCTTCTGTTACTGGCAGCTGAGTTAGTTAGAAAGATTATGAGCAGTCAGACAGGGCAGGGCCCTCAAAGGAGCCAGAGCAGAAGTCAGATACCTGGCAGTCTTGGAAGAGACAGACACCTCCCGCTGTGGGCCAGATGCAAAACAAAAGGCAAAGCAAATACACCCACACCCTAAGGATCCACAGTCCAAATAGTTCTGTATCACCCTGAGGAAGTCAGGAGTCAGCATCCCACCCCCACAGGAAGAGCCCCTGCTGTCAAGCATGCCCACTTACTAGCTTACTAGAGCCTGCATTTGCTCCTAAATTAATCAGTTTTACCTGAGCAATTAATCTTATTGGTTGACCAAAGTTCTGTCCTGCCTTATGCCCACCTTGCAAATTCCTATTTTTCTCAAACTTTGACCCATTTAATCTCATGATTTTACCCTATAAAAGTCCTTAGAAAAGATAGAGTCCCTGGCAACCCACTCGGGACCCTTCTATCTCTCTCTCAGACAGAAGCTTTCTTTCTCTCAATAAATATATTTTGTTCTTAACCTCTGTCATTCCTAAAATTCATTCTTTGATTTTAAGGAATGTGAACTCATACGGGACATAGTAGGTGGGGAGTTTCATTCCCCTATGTCACTTCTCATCTCAGACCTAACTGCTGCATTACTTGCTGATGACACTGTCCCCAAGCGCTTGCCAAAGCGATCATCTCCCAGTTCCCACACAGAGATGGAGAGTGGGTCAACACCCAAAGAGTCAGGGAGGCCCTGGGACACAGTCAAGCTTCTCTTTGTTGCTTTTGGCTCAGAAAGAGCAGCCAGGGATTCAACTATCTAATCAACATTTAAAATGCAAAGTGTTAAAACACCATCAAATATTTGAATATTCCCAAACACACATAATAGAGTAGCAAAAGGAAGTCAACCCTTCAGTCCTGGAGGAACAGTATTCACTATAAAGTAGGGACAAGAATTGATGGGGTGTTTGGTGATGAATAAGACATTTGGCTCTCTGCAGGGTGAAAAGCCAGCCTATGAGGTCTAATTGTTTTAGATTCATATTTTTCCTTCAAATTCTTCCTCCAACTATCTTTGTCTTATTGATCCCCATTCATTTAATTTCTCAAAAATGGCTAGAAATAAAATTTTAGTTTCTTTTCTAAAAAATAAATCCAGCATTCCAGAAGAGTTGTGCTGCTGTCAGAGTCCAGTGAGTGGCCGTGAGGTGAAGTGGACATGAAGACTTTTTTCCGGTCAGTAATTGAGCGCCAAGCCACACTGGGTTCTTACACATATGGCACCTCTGTTCCCACAACTACCCTGCAAGGGAGGATTTCTGGCCACATTTTGCAGATAAGGAACCTGAGACAATAGAGGGGAAGGGAATTTAGGTTACAGAGGGAGCCCCGACTGATGCAGGACCAGATATGGGAATGGAGCCAGGCAGACAGCCTTCTTCTTTCCAAATGTGGTCGCCTCCATCTACAGAATGAGTGAGATCCCCACCTGCTTATTTGCAACTCCATTCTGTTCCTTTGTAGAATTTCCTTTTAGAGAACCAGTAAAGACAGAAGGAAAAGAAAGGAAGGAGGAAAGATGAGAGGGCTAAAAAGCAGAAAGAAAATAATGAATTCTACCACCAGAGGCATAGGATCATCACCAGCCCAAAGGCCACGTGACAAGTCCTGTAGTTGATTGAATTCCACGGCCCCCTTTGGTGCTATTGTGTCCAGATGCCCAGCCTGCTTCAAGTGATGTCCTGCTCCCACAGTGTTTCCCTCTTAGGTCCCCCCTTCCCTCTTTCTTTCTTTCTTTCTTTCTTTTTCTTTTTTTTTTCTTTTGGTACAAGGGATTGAACTCATGACTGCACACTTGCAAGGCAGGCACTTATGCTGCTGAGCTAAATCCCTGACCCCACTTTCCTTTTTCTAAAACTCCCTTGCCTCCCACCTCCCTGGAGTAAATTCTGAAAAATGCCCCAGACAGTCCCTGGGCTAATTTGGAGCATGTCCATGGGGGCCACCTATCAGCCTAGGACCTTACATGTTGCTGCTGGGAAATTAGTGAGAGTCGGCTGGATCTCATTAATGCCCATCTGAAAAAGGGCTTTGCTGCCTAGTGACTGATTTGTGTCCCTGGAGGAACTTGATCAGGAACCTCTTGACAGTACACCAGCATGGCGGCTTCATGGAAGTGAGAACCTGAGGCCCATTCTTGGTCCAGGCTTGTGTCCCTTGTGGAATCAGTATATCTGATATTCATCTCTATGTGGGAGTAAATTCCCCAGGACCCTCCTGTCTGTTTCTCATCATTGCATGGTGTATTCTAATACATGAATGAGGGAATGTGCCCTAAGCCTTTGTCCTCACTAAGGGTATCTGGCCTCATGGCCTTTTTTGTGTCCCTCCATGGTGTTTTTACTGATGACATGATAAATGTTGTTATCGAGAATGCCCTCCAAGACCTCATGTGCTCATAGGCAGAGCTGCTGCAAGAGGACTGGACCATGGGGGCCTATAACTGACTTGCTGTCAGGAGGTAGGGCCTGGCTGTGGGAGGTGTGTTAGTGAGAGTGTGCCCTGGAAGTGTGTATCTCCCTCCCCAGCTCTTCCCTACTCTCTGCATTCTGACCACCATGGTGAGAACAGCTTTCCGCTGCTATGCCCTGTTGCCATACTGTTTTCTGCCTTGGAGCCAGCCAACTAGGGATTGTAAATATAAGCCAAAATAAACTCCCTCAGCTACATCGTTGGGCATTTAGGATCCTCCAAAAGAATTGGCATGGAGCCTATCCCAGGACTGACAATTGTGAAGACCTGAGCTCAGATCTAGACTCTGACATTTCCCAGTCATGTGATTTAAACTCTTTGAACATTCATTTCCTCAGTGTGAAAAGGGCTTATAATATTGAGCAGTGTATGAACTTTAGAACCAGACAAACCCACATTTAAATTCCACACTCACTGCCTGTGGCCATGAGGCTGGAGTGCACTAAACAGAGAGAGTGGAAGGAGATCTTATGGGAGAGCTAAGCAGACGGTAGTCACATAGTGCCATAAGGCCTGGGCAGTAAATTTTGTTTTATTCCTAAAAACATAGGGAAAACCACTGCAGTGTTTTGAGCAGAAGGATGATAGGACTTGATTCATGTCGACAAGACCACTCAGCTACCAGGCTGGAGATAGGTGAAACACAGGTTAGAAGGAGAGAGACCAGATATGCAGTCCCTGCGGTAATCTAGGTGAGAAAGGATGACCTCCAGGACCATGGGGTAGTGGTAGAAATGGTGAGCAGCTCAGATTCCAGATGTATGTGAAGGTAGAATCTGCAGGATATGCTGCATGTCAGTTTATCGTTACATAATGGAGTAACTGCTTTTTGAGTATTGTCTATTCCACTAAACTGAAGCACTGGGGAGGGAGGATCACATTTACCTTATCCATTGATGAGTTTCCTGCCCTGTGCCTTGTTCAACAATTGTAGTAAGAGAAGGAACGAGACCTAAACCTCTTCTGGTGGGTGAGTCTGCTGTCCCTGAGCTAGTGATCTCTTACCTTTCCTTTTTCCCCAGCTCTGCAGGTCTCTGACTCTTCAGCAGGCCAGCTGGAGCCCAGGCCAGGGTGGAGCTGCAACCTTTGACAAAGGGGACTGGGAGAGAGATGGGAAAGTGGGGATGGAGCAGAGGGGAAAGAAAGGTGGGAAGAAGAACATATTCTGCTAGTGACCTGAAGAATCCCAGAGCCAGACAGGAAGAGTGATGTGAAAGTGAGTCGCAGGAAAATGAAGTCTGGCTCATAGATGTCGCTGTAGCTCACCTTGCTGCCTGGGACCAGCCCTCACCCATGCACATGTAGGTTGCTTCCTCCAGTGCCTACCCATAGAGAACCCTGCACATTTGATTGTGTCACATCCATGTGTGTATGTATACACACACACATCTGAGTACCTGATCTGGGTAGCCCGGGACTGGTCAGAGATTGAGCCTTAAATCTCATAAGTTCTTGCCTGGGATGTGAAGTCTATCTTGCTTCATGATTCTTCTTCAGTGTCTGATCTAGAGAGAAAATCCTGATGATACTGGATTTTCATTCTAGCACAAAATATCTACGAGGTTTTATTTTAGTTCTTCTAACTGAAGGACTCTCTGCTACCTGAGTCCTGTTCTTAGGTCACTTAATCAGCCTTGATTCTGGATCTCTTTCTTCAAAGTTTGTGAAAGGCCCATCTCTGCCTGGTTAATTCCTCTTGACTCAGTTCCGTTCTGCCCTTTCTTCCCTGTTCCTCTTCCCCACCATCAGCTACCATGCTGGCGTTGTACAAAAGCACAGGAGTCTGCCAAGGATCGGGCCTGTGTGAACTGCCAGTCCCTGCCCACTCATCCATGATATCCAAGAGGTCCCCAAAGACAGAGTGAGGTCTCCTCTCTCTGTTCTCCCATAGTACCTCAGCCTGGGGTCTGCCAAGAATTACTCAGCCCTGCAGGGTTTTGCCAGAAGAGGGATCCTTAAGGACAGAGACCAGAACAGATGAAGCATGCATGTCACATGCTAATCAAATGACTGTGGAGGAATGGAGAGGGGCGGGCAGGGTAGTAAGAAAGCAGCTTGCTCGGGACTGAGGGGCAAGGCCAATCCCAGAACCTGAGACAGACCTTCCCACTGAATGACCTACAGGCAACTGCCCTTAACCGGCTAGGCAAGATTTAGCTCTTCTTACTCTAGCAATGAATGGGCTGCCCAGGCCCAGTTGCTTTGTCAGATTTTGTGCCAGGAATACTCTCTGGTGAGGAGAGAAACCTAGAACTATGGGGAGCAAGGAGGGCAGGTCTCCTGTGAAGGCAGTTAGGGAGATGCTAGAGTTAAAGGGGCCTTGAGCAAATCAAACCTGTTTCTAGGCCTCCCCAAGGAGGCAAGAGCTCAGAGGTATAAAGCCAGTAATAGAAAGAGAATGACATATTTGTTTGCAATCTATTTTTAATAGCCCATAAACATGCTTTGTTGGTAACCAAGGAGTTGCTTTTCTCATAACCGGGCCCGGTGAGGCTGCCAAGCCGGCTCATCTCCCCCCCCCCCCCAGAATATCTCAAAGGCTTTCCCATCAAAGGCACAAAACTCTGAAACCCAGAGAAGCAACAGCTCTCCAGTGACAAGCCTGACACTGTCTAAGGGCTATAATTGTGGCCATTTACAGTGGACCCCACAAAAAAGAATGATCAGGACTGTTTCTCAATAAATAAATACATAAATAAATAAACAAACAAATAAATAAATAAATAAATAAAATAAAATAAAAATTAAAAAGCCAGGAGAGAAGGGTAAGGCCAGGAGAAACCACCAGAACAGGCTGGAAACCTGTCTTCCCTTCCTGACTTTCCTCCTTCCCATCTACCCACGAGATGGTCATCAGCCAACCCAGGACCACAGAGCCACTGCCTTCAATAGCCATGATGCAGGGACGGAGGAATTTATAGCTGTAGGCAGGCATCCCGAAGGGAGGGTGGATGCTGTTTGAATTTAATTCTCATTGACTCCACCAACATGGAGGTCCCTCCTCTCTCCTTTCTGGGGACACTGGGAAGGTCAATATGGTGGTATTTGAAGGGTTCTTTGGGAGATGGTTGCTGAAGCTGAGGGCTGTTATCAGAGCCTTTGGACTGCAAGCTCAGCCCGCTCATTCCCTGGCGGGTGGGAGTGGAGGGCGGTGGTTAAACTGCGCTAGTGTGAAATTCCTGATCCTAACTAAGGGTGAACTTTCTGAAGGGCACATTAAGTTCAAACCTCTCCAGACAAAACCTGCTCAAACAATTTCAGAGGTAAATGTTCCCTCTACCAAGGGTTCCTTCATAGGCACACATGTGCACACACCCACCAATGTACCTTCCTATTTATAAGGGAGGAAACTAAGTCACAGAGAAATAATATGGTACCAAAGCATAGAGCAGGACAAGGAGTCTCCCTTCCAGAAGGAGCCCAAGAAAATATTCCTTCTACCACCTCACTCCCTGTGAAGTTCTCTAAGACATCTGCTTCCATGAAAACACCTTTTAGGACTTTAATTAATGGAATCCAAAGCTACAAGGGAAATGTTGGTTCTATAACCAGGAGAAGGGCCCTTCCTCCCTCAGACTTTGCAAGTTTACAAAGAATTTGATGGACACAGTCGGTCTCACAGTAGTTAAGGGGAAGTTCCGCCCAGTGACGCAAGGTGCATTCATTCACCTCATAAATACTTACTGAGCAGTTTCTGTGTGCCAGAAATTGTGAGGAGTCTTAGTGTCTTTGTCCTTGCAGAGTTTTCAGTCTTTAAACTTACATTTTTGCAAAGGATAGGCTGTCATGGTTTGGATTTCAAATGTCCCCCAAAACTCATGTGCCAAAGCCTTCCTTGGTTGCCAACTGATAGGCTTCCCCTCTGTCCAGAGACAGGGTCTCATTTTATAGTGCAGGCTTGCTTTGAAACTCTAGGTCGCCCAGTTTGGCCTCAAACCCATCGTGATCTTTCTGCCTCAGCCTCCTGAGTCCCAGAATTACAGGCATACACCACCACGCCTGGCTTTGATGGGCTCTTTGAAGAGTGATTACATCATACAGTTTTAATTTCATCAAGCGGATTAATTCACTGATGAGGTCCTAACTGATGGCATTATTGGGAGTTAAATGGAAACAGGAGGTGGGGTCTATTTGAAGGAAGTGGGTCATGGGATATGAGCTTGTGAGCTATTTCTGGTCCCCATCCCTTTCCTCTCTGGCTCTTTTCTATTAACCCTTCTGCTTCCTGGCTGTCATAATGACTTTCCTGCTATGATGTTCTGCCTTCCCACAGTTAGAAATCACGCAGCCAAGTAATCATGGACTAAAACCCCCAAACTGTGAGCCCCAGTAACTCCTTCCTTCTTGACTAACACAGTGGTGAAACAGATGATTATAGCAAAGGTATTGGAGGGGGCTAACTGGAGACAATAGAAGCACATAGTGGGACCCACCCGAGACTTATGAGAGGTGAGCAATCTGAGGAGCTTCTTGGAGCAGTTGGCAGGATAAAGATGGTTTGGCTAAGTAGAGGAGATGGAGGAAGAGGCAGAGAGAACAGAGTATGCAACACAGGGGTAGAAGAGGGAATTATGTCCCAGAAGAAACAAAATAAGTCCATTACATCTGTGATGATTCCTCAAGGCTCCTTCCCAGCAAGGACTCTCCAGAGGCTGTTGAGCATTAGATTCCAGACAAAGTGCACAGCAGCAGCCACATATGACCTATGAGGTTTGCTTTGTGGTTTCTGCTGAGTGCACAAGGACAGGTGAAGTGAGTTGCTACAGCCCCAAAATGGAAGTTGCTGGAGGCAGATTTTCAGGGATTGCTTGGGACACGTGCAAGGATTCAAGGATTCAAAGTGTGTTTGTCCATGATAAGGTTCATGTGGGCGTCCCTCCTTGGTAGCAGCCATCTGAGTAGGTCATGAGGACTGAACATAGTGCTCGGACCTGGGGAGCACCTCACCCCAGAACCCCTTTCCAGAATAGCAGTCCCAACCCTCAGCAAGGCTCTCCAAGACCCCTGTCCACTCATGACCTGTGGCAGGATGGGTGGGGCAGGTATTTCTGTATGTAGGGGTCTAGGGTGCACCTTAGCCAATCAGTAGTGTTACACAGACTGCCCAACACCACTGTGCTTGCTACGGGGCCCAACCAGGCCCAGTCCCCAGAATAACTTTCACCATGGGCAGCAAGCCATGGCCCACAGGCCAACTCTGGTCCACAGCCTGCTTTGTAAACAAAATTGTATCTACAACAATCACACCCATTGTCTTGATTTCTTGTTGGTGGGACAAAATTCCTGACACCCACAACTTGAGGCAGGAGAAGTTTATTTGGGCTCATATTTAAATCCATAGTTAGCTGGTTCCAAGGAAGAGGGGGCATGGTGGAGGAAAGTCGCTCACCTCACAGTGGTCAGGAAACAGAGAAAGAAAGGAGAAGTTGGGAAAGAAAACAAACCCTTCCAGGCCACTCCCCCAGTGATCCATCTCCTATGACCAGATTCTGTCTCCCAACAATAGAAGGCCAGCTATACCACCCCATAATCCAACCACCTTCCAAATACCTGAGGCTTTGGGAACCTTTTTAGATCTAAAACATAACACCCATCCTTTTAGGTACCATCTGTGACTGTTTTGTGTTACAACAGCAGAACTGAATATGGTCCGAGTATATTCACACTCTGGTCCTTACAGAAGCTTGCAGCATGCTTGGCTACATAAACCATGAACTTTGAATCCTTGCATGTGTCCCAAGCAATCCCTGAAAATCTGCCTCCAGCAACTCCAGTTTACCAAATGTCCTGGCCTCAAAAACTGTCAGCCCCAAGACAAGGAACATGCAGAACCTCCTTTGCAGATGTATTTGAGAAGAGCTCTCAGCTGAGCATGCAGGACAAGGTCCCACAGAGCAACAGGATGCGGAGCCCCTGACACTCCAGCCCCTGCTGCGAGCTGACCCTGCTTAGTAGGGGGTGACTGAAAGTCTCACAAAACAGCATCAGCATATAGCAGCTGTGAGTGAAGGGTGAACAGAGACAGGGACCGACCGGGTCATGCAGAAGCCAGGGCTGCTGGAGAAGAGAAAGAGGGCCCCAGGCTTGGCCCTGTGACTTTTAAGATAGAGAGGCCCTGTCAAGTGATATTGTCACCTGATGGCTGCCTTATCAGTACCTAATCCTGAAGGGTTTGTACACTTCACCCCTGGCCCCATAATGACAGTTGAATTCAGTCCAGAAATGTAGACCAGACTGTTGAATGGCAGAGGAAAAGAAGCAATTAAGTCTGGGAGGGAAGAATTCTTCAGAGAGCTGGAGGATTGTTCAGCCCCAGAGATCATCCGAATCTTCCCCTTCTCTGGGGAGAGCTGCACTCACCTGGCTAGAGAAGGGAGGAACTTTCTGGCAGATGAAGCCTGAGGCTGGCAACTGCACTACTGGAAAGTTCTTTCCAGGTCCATCCCTCCTGAATGGCTTACAGCATAGATTCTGGAGCTGGGTAATGTGGGTTGGAAACCCAGCTCTGCCAATTCTTGCTCTGTGCCTTTGATCAATATGTTTACCTCTCTACACTTATGTTTTCATACTTGCAAAGGGGATAAAAGAATTGCTTCACAGTTTTAAATGAAATGATATTTGCATAATTACGGAAAAGAGTGGCTGGTGGGTGGTAAGTTCCACATACAGGATAGTTGCTAAACTTACCCAAGTTATTAAATTCTTACATTCACGGGGTTGGGGATTTAGCTCAGCGGCATAAGCGCCTGCCTTGTAAGCAGGCAGTCGTGAGTTCGATCCCTGGTATATTCACTTGCTCCTGTGCTAGGTTTAAGATTAAAATAAGTAGTTAGCAAAAGGCAAGAGGTATTTCCTCTGGTGTTCAATAGTGTGGTGGGTCCAGATGGCTCAATGTTTGGCTAAAGAATACAGTCTGTGTATGTAGAGCATTCTGAGACCTGCTGGCTGGGCTGCCTGCTCCTTAGCACTAGGCCAACTAGGACTCTGTTGGGAATCCACCAGCCCAGGCCACCAGAATCCTGTTCTTGACCAAAACAGATCCAAGAGGACTTGTGATCTCCAGGTCGAGGTGTTATGGATGTCCAAGACTTCGGTGGTGTCTGCCCCATCAGAGGCCGTGGAAAAAGAAGCAAACTCTCAGACATGGAGCTGACATCTGGATCCCAACAAACTAACTGTTTTCCCCACCTGTAGCTCCCTCACAGGGAAAAATCTGTATTGGGGAGCTAGTTACATTAGGTTTCTGAACTGCAGCTGTCGGTTGAAACCACTAAAACTCTCCTCACCCCCTTTCCTCTCTCCTGTTGTCTCGGAGCAAATTTTTCCAAATCTAGGCTTTTAAAAAATATTTGATAATTACCTATTGTGTACCAGACACTGTGTCAGGCATCTTACTCGGGCTGAGACATTTGAGGCAGGAGTGAATGAGACACCAATTATATGCACCAATAGCATCGTGTTGCTTCGCTCCTGGGATTGATTTTCAGGCGTCAGGGTAACTGTAGGAGGCCCTTCCCTGGTATTCCTGTCTGCCCATCCCAAAGATGGCATGGCGGGCTGTCTCTGTCCCAGGCCGAGCCAGCTGCAGTTGCCCGTGATTAATGGCCTCTATTAACAGCCTGTTGTAAACTGATCAAGTACATCATGCTCATGAACATCTCACCTCTGCTAAATCCCACACCAGTGACTATTCTTTAACCCATGAAAGCCCTGTTTCCCCTCACTACAGAGATATGATCTCAGAATGACTTTCCCAGAGATGTTTAAAACGCTTTCCAACTAGTAAACAGCCTGGTTAACTCTCTGGTGGAAAAGGCGGAGTCCTAAAACCTAGTTTCACAGGGGGTGGAGTTTGAGGGAGCCAGCATGGAAGACACAGGAGCTGCCTCAGGCCACCAGCTACAGGCCCGTGGACAAGTCACTTCTCCCATCGAGCTTCAGTTTGCTTATCTGTTAAATGAGGGCTTGGCCCAAGAGGAGTCTCAACAATCAGATCTCCGGAATCTTTACAGAAATCTCACGCAGTCCAGGTTTCCATCCTACCATTTCTTCATTCCTTGAAAGAATATCTGCAAATACGCAGCCCTTCACCCCTCTCCCCCAATCTGCCCAAGCAATTAGGTGGGCTTCTTTCAAGTCTATCCTAAACATTTTTTTAAAAAATGAAGTTACACTCCCTGCCAGAGGGCTGTGTGAGATTCCTAGCCCAAAGAAAGTCTTTCACTTCTGACATGTTTTCTCTTTCCATTCTGGAATCTCTGTTTGATCCCTGACGGGTAGTGAGATCCATAGGGTTCGGAGAACGCGTTGAACAGCAGCTGGGAGATTAGAACCCTCGAGGCTGTGAGCTGGCCTCTGTCCCTTCCTCTTGGTCTCTCAAAGCCCCTGTGAGCCTTTAAAACCACAGCTCCATCCAGCTATGAGCGCAATGCGAGACAAGCAGTCTCTCGCGTGTGAAGTGAGTATGTGTAAAAACGGCGGATTAGTGTGTCCGTGCTGCTATGTCTCCCGGGGTCAGCAGAACCCAGCCTCCCGCCCTCCTGGACACGCAGAGCAGTGACCTCAGGCAGGCGCCGGGAGCGCGCGGTGGTCAGCGCATCCCTGCGTGGGTCCCTGCTTTCTGCAGCAACCTTAGCTTTTGAAACGCTTCTGCCTGTTGGCGCCTGGACTACAGCGCCAGGGCCTGGGGCTCCAGGACATCACCCCACGGAACCATCTCAAACACACACCCTCCACCCCTACCCCAGGAGGAAACAGAGATGCCTCCTGCCTGGACGTCCCTTCCAGCAACCCTCCTGACTCGGCCATTCTCGAGTGAGTGGGCTGGAGGACAGATGCCTCAGGAGACTTGTCACATTGTTCCCCAGGTTAATTACCACAGGGAGAGAAATGTGAGCTGTGCCAGTCTCCGGCACAACAAGCCTCGTTGTCGCCTGGCAGAAGACATTTAATGTTACTCAGGTGACAGTTGCTGGCCTGGGAGAAATGTCGCCCTACAGGGCTGCAAAAGACTCAGGCGGTCGGGACCCAGGGCGGAGCCCCGGTGGGATGAGATGAGGAGGATTGGACGGCTGCAGTGTGGGTCACTCTGGGGCGGGACTAGGGTGGGCTCCTCTGGAAAGCTTAGCCAACCCCCTGCTGTGTAGCCCCAAAGCAATGCGCTTGCCCTTTGCGTCTACACCCACAAATATTTAACCTTTCCATTTTTACCCAGGCTTAATGAATCTGGGTGTCTAGCGCAGGGCTTGGCACATAGTAGGCATTCGATACCTGTTTGTTGGAAATACAAATCCATCAGCTTGTCTGTCTCCAAGGAAAGCAGGCATTTCATCACCGGGTTATGGTGGTTCACATTACTGCTACTAGTAAAAAGTTAAGCAACCCGATGGGCGCATTTTTCACTTTTAAGATAGGTTATGGTCGATTGAAGATGGGTTCTACGGTAATGCCGCTAGAGCTGGTGTGGTGGTGCTGCCTGCTACTGGGAGGCTGAGGCCCTGGGTTCACTGAGCCAAGGAATTCAAGGCCAGCCTGGGCAACATAGCGAGACCCCATCTCGAAAGCAAAGGCAAACAAATCAAAACCGTAGTGCTATTCATCTAGGGAGTGGGAGAGCAAAGGGTGGAGGGCTTGGGGCACTGTGGTTCATTGGTTCTGGTACTAGTCAGAGCTTCTGATTTCATGTTGGAGTTGACCTTGGGCCTACCATTGAGGTGTCCTGACCTTTATGCCAAGGGGCAGGCATGAGACCAAGTCTGGTGCAGGGAACTACCATCTTTCTCTTCTGGACTTTGCCTACTGAATAACAACCTAAGCCTAGAGAAGGGCATTCAGCCAGTTAACCCCCGAGGCATGGCATGAATGGTGCGCTCATGTTTGCCCTCTTCATGCCTTGCCCTCAGCTGTTTCTTAGATTATAGGACTTTCCCACTTCTTTCCAAGGAATCCCATTTCCCTTAGGTTAATGAGTCAGTTTCTATTGGATACAAAGCACTGTGGGAATCATTCCTTCTTTAGACAACCTGATACAAAACTAAAAGATAATTGCCCCTCTTCTTCTCTTTCTGTCCACTTATTGGAGTCATGCACAACAAACTCTATTTCTCTTCCCAAGAGAGCTACAATCCCCCCCCCCCCCCAGACTTCTTTCCCAGGACAGTGTTCCTCCAGCTGCTCACTTGGCGAGGACTGGAGCCCTTCATGGAGCTCTGGCTGCGGTCCTCAGCGGATGCCTCTGTGTGAGCCTTCTGACTTATGTCCTGAAGTGGAACAGAGCTCCCCGCTGTGTGCTCCTGCTGCAGCGTGGGGTGGCCCTTACTCTAGATAAAATGAGGTATCAGGCCTTAAGTGCAGCCAGCCCAAGGTCAGGTTAGCTCCTTTGTTCTTGTTAGTCACATCACCATGCTCTATCCATAGTTACTTCACTTATCTCCCCTATCTTATACTTGTGTAAGTGGTGAACTGAATGAAGCTCAGCCTTCATTGCAACCTGACACAATCTTTTTGGATCAGGATATTCTGTTTCTGCACCCTCTTTCACTCACCCACCTCAACACATGTTTGTGTTTTCTGCAATTTGTGAAACACGTGCTCTATCTTCATTGTAAGTTCTTTACCTAAATGTATGCCCTCAGAAACTCTCTCTCTAGGATTGCTTACCAGCACGCGCTAAAACCCCTTTTTAGTCAGGCACTCTTTTTTATGAATCTGAAAAATTTGAGATCACCCTTACGCCCTCCTTCGAAGGTACTTTTACATATTTACACAAGATTTTCTATTGCGTGATTCTGTTACTTAGCAATTCCACTCGTGGATATATACCCATGAGAGATGAGTGTATATGGCCACCAAAAGGCAAGCAAATAAAAACCAAAATAAACGTTTACAGTCCTTGCAGTTTTGTTCATAATGGTTAAAACAGGAAACAGAAGTAAATTGGGGTGTTTTCATTCAGTGAAATACTATTTGGTGTGGAGGTCTTTGTACTCATGTTGAATCAGGAGGTAGAAGACTGATAATCCTTAGAAGCTGAAACATCTTAAAGACAGAATATTTTGCCAGCTCAGGCAGAGATGGGCTGGGGGTGGGGGTGGGGCCACAAGGATTGCTCCCAAGGGGACAACCAGATAAAAGTTAATTGTTCGGCCAAACTATCACCATGCCTTGCTGGCCTAAAACAAACATCTATACTCAGCAAAACTCTTTTGCTTTTGTTGTTCCTCAATAAATCTGGGGGTCTGAGTCAGTTCACAGCTTCGCTCTGAACTGGTGAAGTCCCCTGGTCCCCTGACAAAGACATTCTTTGTCTCCAGTCTTCATTCATCTCTCTCACAGGATTTGTGGTCCGAATCTGGCAATTTGGCAGTGTAAATGATGACCTACAGTGCATGTAACAACACAGAACATTTTCACAGACATAATGAAGAGAAAACAAAACCCAAGTGCAAATGAAGAATAGGTCATATCTGACGTAACTATGTGATGTCCAAAACCAGGTAGAAGCAATCTGTGTAACCAAAATTCTGGTTGCCTTGGGACAGCAGGATATGTACTGACTGGGTTAAGGCATGAATTGATTTGTAGGGTTTATAGGGTGTTTGTAGGGTGATTTGCAAATGGTTTATATTTGCACTTACAAATTCTTTGAACTGTTCAGTTAATATTTATGTACTTTATTGCATGCTAATTAGAACTAAATATAAACACAGATGAATACCTATTAAAGTAAAAAATGCTCTTCCATACTGTCCATGATTGTTCCATGAACCATCTCCTATGCGCAGACCACATTTTGTTAAATACCACTCTAATTCAGTACTTTCACCTTTTGGTTAGGGAAACTGAAACTCTGCTCCAAGTTGCATTCAAGCTTCACAGCAGAGCCGGCGAAGACCAGCACCCCTGACTCCCAGGCTCCAGTTCTGCATGCTTTAAAATGTATTATGCAGTTTTGTTCCATGACTCAGTGCAAAGGCCTTGGGTTCAATCCCCAGTGATGGACCAATAAAA
The DNA here is from genome assembly GCA_004027295.1 of Dolichotis patagonum. Taxonomy (NCBI): domain Eukaryota; kingdom Metazoa; phylum Chordata; class Mammalia; order Rodentia; family Caviidae; genus Dolichotis; species Dolichotis patagonum. The sequence goes on along the minus strand of PVJX010000502.1, from coordinate 187,875 downwards.
GGCCATAATATGTACTACTACCCTAAAGCATCCCATATTTCCCCCACTAAAATGTTGCATTTTATCTAGAATAACATTCTGTGATAGTATACTTGGGTGTGTATTCTCTGAACTATGATGAAAAACAACACCATGGAGTATTCTCAGAAAAATCACCAAGTGACAGATCACATAGAAACCTTAGGATCTTTAAATCCTAAAACTATAGCTTGTGAAGTGTGATCTGTAGTTTGTGAAGACTCTTTCAGAGAATCACAAGGTTAAGCTATTTCCCTATCAATACTAACATGTTTTCACTTCTTCATTCTCATTTTCCTTCAAGTATCATAGAGTTTTTTCAAAGTTTAGATGACAGGTGGCATCACAGCTGATGAAACTCAGACACAGATGTGAGAATCCAGCTGTCTTCTATCAGTCAGACATGAAGAGGATTTACCAGGAAAACAGGAAACTAATGCCATTTTTGTCACTCGAATTTGTTTTTAGAAAAAATGTTTTTTTAAAAAAATCGAAAGACATTTATCTATGTAAAAGATTTACTGTTATATTAAGATAAATGTTTTTAAATTTTATGTTTCAGTTTCAGTTAATCCTATAAATACAGTTAGAGACAACCCACTGAAACAAAACCTCTCTGGAGTCCTAAATAATTTTTAAGAGTGTAAAAGGATGTAAGACCAAAAAAGGTGAAAATGTGCTATTCTAAGCAAATCTCTTCAGGGGAAATCTGAAGGCCGTAGGCTGGTTCTCTCCCAGGGGTAAGTTTAAACTGGACTCTAAATCTTGTAAATGTTGGTTCCAGAGACCAAGCAGAACATCACCCTGTTAGCTACTCAGGACTATGCACTGAGGAATAAACAAAAAACCAAGATATTTTATATCATTAAGGAAAATGAAACAATCAAGTGAGCTGTGTCCTATATTATGCAGTGCCATGAAGTCTGCACCCAGAAGTACATGTGCAGACAGCAGAGATGAGCCAAGACAAATAGGAGGGAAACACTCCATCCCTAAATCTATGCACACCACGGCACCTAGTGAGTGAGGGTGGGAGGCATGCCTGGTAGAAAGTGGCTTCTGTGTTTAAATTCAAGTGTGTATTTGGGGAGTACATAGTCCAGGGGGAAAGAGTTTATGTCATTTATTAAACTTTGGGCAAAATAATGATGTTAGTTCAAGTTTTGTCCAGTTATTGCTCTTTGGTTAAGCGTAGCTTTAGTCTATTGGTATTAGAAGTGCTGTGGGTATGTGAGGGGCAAGTTTGGGAACCCTGGGTATAGAGAGTGGACTTGTCCAAGCCAGCATCAAACTGGGAAAGTGTGCTGTGCAGGAGGCCCTCACTGCCCTCAGCTCAGCGCCCCAATTTTCCTGATGCCTAAGAAATCCTCTTTTGATCAGAGAGACAGATGTACTCAGGGTATCCAAGAATGGTACCCATCCAAGACACCTAATCTGCCATCTGTGGGCAGAGTTTCCACTTCCTATACCAAGTGAATCAAAGGTTCCGCAGTACCCCAAGTTACTGCCCCTTCGAGCATCTTACAAGTGGATTTTACCACTAGAGCTTTATGTTCTTTTTAGGTCAGATGATTTTTTCTTCTTTTTTTTTTTTTAGCTAAAGCATAGTTTCTAAGGTAAAAATGAGACGCATCGTCTCTTAGGTGTAAAGGCATGGGACACTACACTGATAAGCTTTGTTAGAGATCAGAGAAAAAGCAGAAGCATATAGTTGATGCCAGGGAAAATGGGCACAGTTTGTGGATGGTACCAGCCATCCTATCCCTGGAAAACCAAGAGTGGGGACAGAGTGAGGAGGAACTCAGCTCCTCAGCTCTGGCATAGATGCCAAGACCTGACCTTATAAGGCCTAACTGACATTAGGATTGTTGAAGTGAAAGCAGACATCAAAGAGGAGAGCTGAGGGAATGGGTCTTGGCCTCTGTCCTACAACTCCAAACTTGGGAGTGGGAGCAGAGGCCCAGGGTGAAGACTAACAGTCCTTGGAGGGAAGAGCAGCTGCTCCCAGAGCTTCGCTTTGCCTCTTCTTCTGGAGAGAACACATTCATTCCCAGGCTGTCCTGGTCCTCATGCTGTTAGGGGGCTAAAACCAGGGTCTCTGACTCATTCCCTGGCTCACATCCTCACTCCTTTGTTGTAAAGCTCAGGTCCTGACTTATCTTCCTGCTTTCCTCCTCCGTTTGCCCTGGGTTCAAGCCAAGCTGAGTCATGCTCTTTGCCTACATGTATCTCCCTCCATTTCTCTGGTGCCAAGGCTCTGTGCTTCCTGCACCTTCTCCCCCCCGGATACCCTCCAAATCTCACCTACCCTTCCTAGGTGCATTCACTTTCTATTACTGCTCTAACAAATTTTCATAAACGTCATGACTTAGAATAATACAAATATATTACTTTATAGCTCTGTAGATCATAAGTCTGACACAAGAGAAATAACTAAAATAAGGCGTGTGCAAAGGTTTCTAGAAATTCTAGGAAAAAATACATTTCCTTGCCCTTCCCAGCTTCTTGTCTGAAGCTGGAAGCTACCCACATTCCTTGTTTACGGCGCCTTTCTTCCTTCTTTTTTAAATTTTTATTTTAATGAGAATAAAATCAAATGAAACAGAACAGAATAAAACCAATCAAAACAAAACAATGAAAGTGATATAGGACTTCAAAACAAGATAATAGGAAATCAACAATGGCTACCATAATATATCTTATCTTTGAAATAGTTGCCCATGCCATCAGATATAATAAAATCAAACAAAACAGCATAAAACCAAACCAAACAAAACAATGAAAATGATACCAGACTTTAAAACAAGATAATAGAGAATTAACAATGGCTACCATATCAGAAGGAAACCTCCCATAGTTGCTATATTGCATATTGTTATCTTCTAAATGGATGCTCAGACTACCAGCTTTAGACCTGAAAAGTCAGTCAAACACCAAACACTGCAAGAATTAAGCTATTTTATTTTTTTTACTTCAGTAGCTATCATCTCAGCCTGTGTTTCTCTGGATCAGCTAGTTGCTTATAGTGTGTGGGAGGTATCATCTCTTCTTGTCTCCCAGCCCACCACTGGCTCACAGGAAGGGGCTAGCTTCTTGTTTTTCCTCCTGGCAGCCTGCATGGCTGCCACTCCTTTCTTCCTTCTTTAGAGATAGCAGCATACTGTATCTCTGACCTTGCTTCTATAGTCACATCTTTCTCTGAACACAGTCAGAAAAAGTTTGAATGTGCCCTGGTCATAGGATTTGTGAATCCTTTTGCTTTTGTTCTAAACAAGAAGAGTAAGTAAATAGCAAGCATAGAGGACTCAGACTCCTTTTCATCTTCTAGTTTCAGCTACTATTATGGGACTGCAGTGGTAACTTCTAGATACTTGTTCTACTTTGAAATGAAAAAGATGTTAAACAGTCACACCTGTCTCTAAGTCCAGGCTCTTTCTGCCATAGATTTACTGGAAAGAACAAAGGTCCACTTTTGCATTTAAACCTTTGATGTAATAAAGAAGCAAAAATATATCAAGGTTGATTTCATATGTGAATAAGCCATCACAGATTCTGTACAAATACATGCATTTATGTGAAATGTAAATATGTGTTTTTGGACAAAAAGGAGGGATTTTTTTTTTCTCCTAGAGAAGGAAGAGGTTGTTCACTTCTTTTTCAGAAGTCTTTGGGTATTTCATATTTAAATATTTTTTTCATTCTTCTAAAGAAGGAGCAGCTTGTGCAGCAGCTAATCTGTGAATGTATCTTGCGCTTAGTTGAAAGAGTGGTACATGAAAAAAGTTTTGAGTCCAATGATGAAACTCTGTTTCCCTCTGTAGGATGAGTAGCTACTGTGCTACACATTTTTTCATTCTTCTGTAGAATCATATACAGCACCTGAGACTATATTCCCGGTGGGTAAGGCTGGAAGAAAGGCTGGAAGAAAAGTAGTTTTTCAGTTCAGAAGACATGGTGGACCCTCTTGTACAATCTACATTTAATTTTGGATATGGAGGTATAAAGAAAAAGAAGAAAAGTTTCCATATAGAAAAGTTTCCATATAAAAGTTTCTTCTTCTGAGAAAAAGAAGTAAAAATATTTTCTGCAGCACCATCTGACTCTTCGGCAGTTTATGTTGTATAATTCATTTTTTTTTTTTGTACTGGGAATTGAATTCAGGACTTTGCACTTGCCAGGCAGGTACTTATGCCGTTGAGTTATATCCCCAGCCCAACTCAATTTTTTATAAAAGTATAAAGTCTTCTTTCCACCAAAAAAGGTTCCTCTTTTAAAGACTCCTCTGACTTGATTGTACTCACTGGAACAATCCAAAATACTCTCTGCATTCCAAGGAATTAAGTCCTAAGATTTAATCACATCTGCAAAGCCCCTTTGGTTATGTAAGATAACATATTCACAGAGCCTGGGATTAGGACGTGAACATTCAGGGGTACATTAGTCTCCCTATCACACTGGTCCAGCTCAACAAGCCCTCATTACCCAGGGAGCCTCCTCTCCACTCTCCCAAGCTCCACTCTCCCTGCCCTTAGTCAAGGTTTCCCATGAGTTTCTGCAGTCTTTACCCCGGAAGCTCTTACTACCCTGAAATATAATTGCTTATCGATTTGCATTTAGTACCTGCAATAAACTTTAAATTCCACAAGAACGGGCACAGGAATTGTCTTGTTTATTAGCATAAACTCAGCTCCTAGGATAGTGCTCAAAAAATATTTCAGGGAGAGAAACTTTTCTATGACACATGACTTTCTATACTGAATTACATTCTGGCCATATGACTGCTTCTTAAATTTGGAATCTATTAATCCACCCTCCGGGAATCTCAGCTATCAAAACTGAAGGGGATCTTAGAATCCAGCCAGCTCACTTTACTGCAAAGAAAGCTGAGGCCCAGAGGGTGGAGCTATCTTTTCCAGGGTAACACAGTGGGCAGGGCCAAGACTAAAGCCTAGGTGTCCTCACACCAAGTCTGGCGTGGTCAGACCTCCTTTTTCCTTCACAGTTGGCAAAGCATTCACACCTGCCTTTCAGCAGCCTGAGAGCCCCTACCCCGACTCCAGCAGCCTGGCCTTGCATATCTTGCCCTAACTTGCCAGGTCTAGATCTAACACATGGCAGGGGGACAAGGCCCTATTTGCTCCTCTTCAGGCGTGTCCATGCACTTGTGTATCTACATGTACAGGAATGGAAGCAGTGACCCAGAAGCCCTCTACAGCTAACGAGACAGGAAGATGAGGTATGGCTAAAACTGGCTGACGAAGGAGGCATGATGAAATCTCAGGACACCTGTGCAGAACAGTTCTCCAAGCCTTGCATGTGGACTTCTCTGAAGAACTCGAGCAGGTTTTCCTTCAGTTTTAAAAAGTTGCTGGGCCAGAGGTCAGGGATATAGCTCAGTGGCAGAGTGCCTGCCTGGCAAGCATGAGGTCATGAGTTCAATCCCTAGTACAAAAAAAAAAAAAAAAAAAAAATTGCTGGATCACTTTGAAAATTGGAAGCCTTGAGCTGGAATTGCCACATAGACTTAGTGTACAATCAACTTCTAGTTTTATATTTGTTCCACAACGACATGAATAGTGCAAAGATATCTTTGGAAAAAGATATCAACTGCTATAAAATCTGCAAATTCTTAACCCGGGTGAATTTGGTTGGTAGGACAGACTTTGGCAGATTTTCCTGGGATCTATAAGACCATCAATGCCCACCAGAGGTCTGGGATGGTCCAGCCAGTCATGCAAGCGTTTAAGAGACTCTGCAAGGAGAGGCACTTTTGTCCAGGTTTCTCCAGTGTACACCTCCCTAATCGCGGGTGATTTTGCAGTCTGTTGGACTCTTTATAAAACAGGCTGTGAAAGGTATATGAGAACACGGATGGTAAGTCAGCTCCACCACAAGAAATTGTTCTTCTATCCAGAAAGCCAGTTGCAGGTGCCAGAGACATTTCTTTTAACAGAATTATTCCTTTGTCAGAGTCTGCCCCTGTTGCACCAATTCCTACTGGTATGGCTGCTGGGTATCACAAATTATAAATTGAGGCTATAGTCCACAGGCCTTAACAGAGGCCTCAAAGGTTCTCTGATGTTGTGATGCCCCAGGGGAAGATTGCATGAGATGAATACTTCCTGGATTGTGGAGAACCCAGTAGTAACAAAAATGGTGTTTCACCTTGGGGAAAGGACAACCTCCTTCTTAACCTGCCATCTCTCTCCACCACCCTCATCAACATGAACATCCTTGCTGGGCATGGTGGCACATGCCTGTAATCCCAGCACTTAGGAGGCTGAGGCAGGAGGATCGATCATTGGGAGTTCAAGACCAGCCTGGACCACACAGTGGGAGCTCAGGGTCAGCCTGAACTGCCTAGCCAGACCCTGTCTCAAAAAGATAAAACAAAACAAAACAAAAAACCATGAAGATCTTCATTAGCATAAACTCACTGCCACCCTATGAGTCATCCAATAATCTCTCCAATTATTTTATATACACAATAATGTAGCTGGCTCTTGAGTGTCTTTGTCTTTGCCCATCCTGAGGTACTGACCTCCCAGCTCCCCCGTCACATGTTACTAAATTTGTTTCTGTTTCTTATTTCATCCTTTCACTGTAGCCCTCACTGATCAGGTCCCTGATAAATGGCAGTTGGCCAGGCTGACTGATTACATGGCTTTCCTTGAAAGCTTATCATTGAGTTCAAAAGCCACCTTCAGAATCCTGTACAGCAGCAAATAGAGATAGCCAAAATTTTAATTTTCAATTTACTGAGTGGATTAAGCACCTCAGCCTTCCTCTCTGACCATGTGATAAAATGAGTGAATAATATAAAGAATATTATGTATATTTTGTCCCTGAACCTTATGCTGTGGCAATTCTCTGCGATATATAGCAACTGTGGCTGTCAATATTTTGTGATTAGTTTATATTTCTTACAAAGAAGCTCTCCCTCCCGCCTCTTGTAGTATCGTGGCTGTCCATGGTCTACTTCAGCATGCTACCCAAGTACACAGCAGCACACACTGCACTCCCATGTGCCCCCCTGGAGATGGCTGTGGTGGTGCTATGGAGCTTGGAGAAGGCTGTCCCCACGGGCACTACCTGAATTACCAGGATTGCTCTGGAGAACAGCCCTCCGCCTCCCCCTCTCAAGAATCACTAAGGTAAAATAGTGAATTGTAGCTGAGGAACAAACAGACCATTTCCTAAGTAAACCAGTCTGTTACTATTAGATTTTTCCCAGTAAGTGTGAGTGTATCTATTGTTACCAAAGGATAGCTTGTCATGAAAATGCGATTTATCCATGTCCATGAGAAGTATTAAGTTCTAATATCTCCTTTCAGAAGCAGGGACAAGTGTGAAATGCATTATACGGGGGAGAGAAGCTATTAAAATAAGTAATGCACTTTGTACAATGCTTCTGCCACCTATCCATTGCTCTTATTTTCCATAGTTTCAAATTTACCTTTTGAAGAAATATTTCATTCTTTACATAACAACCCTCTGAATATTTGAAATTGTTGTATTATCAGATTTTAAAAACTCTTTAGATCATTTATTCTGCATTCCTTCAATAAATATTTAATTTTTTGAAAGACGGCAAGACGGATCCAGGTGAACGTTCTATCACGGGAAGTCTGAAGCACTGCACAAGGAGTTCTAACAAGTCACACCAAATTGGCAAGGCTGCCTTTACTTTTTCTTGCTTGATCGGGTTTGAGAAATACCTGCTATTCCCTTTTCTGGCTTGGTCGGGTTTGAGAACTGCCTGCCTATCCCTTAAACAGGAGTCACTAGGCCGAGGCGAAGGTGGGTCTTGTTGCCTTGGCGATAGCGAGGTTAGTCTGAGAGGCTGCTTGGCCAGCCAATAGAAGCTGGGAGGGGGCGGGGATAGCTCGGCCTGGTGAGCCAGCGGCGGGCTTGCAGGTTTGTGGACTAGGCTTTGGGGGAGGGGTCCGGGGGGCAGCAGAGGTTTCGGGGTTCCCGGGCCGGCACGCAGTCCCCAGGGGAGGGTGGGGGTGGCTTTTGCTATGGGATTAGGGACCCCGTGCCCTGCACCTGGAGTTTCTGTCGGCGGGAGCGGGGAGGAGCTGCCAGACGGCGGAGGCGGAGATGGCGGAGGACTATGGGATGCGACGCTAGACTTAAGAGCCCGGCCCTGCCGGAACATCCGCGGGCTCCTAAAGGCCTCCGGGGGCTCCTAGGGCCCCCGGCTCTGCGGGATGCACGTTGTGGCCTGTGGGGAGCAGGAGACTTGGGAGGAGACTTGGGAGAGACGGAAAGGCGCTTTTGGCGATCCGGTTTAAGAGGCCGTGTGTATCTTGGAGCGCAGCCCCATTTCCACGTCCTGGCAAAAAGATTTAGGCTCTGGTGTGCCACTTTCTCCGTCTCCGACTCCATGGCTCTTTTTTTGTTTATCTTTTTTTCAGTGTCTGGTCCTGCTAGCCCAGCAAGCCTGATAAGCATGAAACTCCTATCGCTAGTGGCTGTTGCCGGGTGTTTGCTGGTGCACCCAGCTCAAACTTACAAGGTGAGGGAGGGGATACAACAGCACCTTGAGCAGTAGCTCCCCGTCTGCAGGGCTCCTTGCCCACCAGGTAGTTTGGATCCTCACTCACTGGGGAGGGGGCAGCCTTTTAGGCACAAGCTGTAGGGAGGGTTAGGGTGGTGCACGAGGTAGAGAGGTTCTGGGGGAGATTGACCTGTGACAGAAATCCAGCAAGAAAGTTTGGGAAAGTTATCTAAATTCTCCCTATCTCCTCCCGAGTAAAATGGTAGTAGTTATATTTACTGCTCAGCTTGGGAGGAGCAAATCACATAGCAGTGCAAAAGTTCTCTCGAGTATAAAGTCCTATACACATGGAAGTTTCTGTTATGATAGGGACCCACCTAAGTGGTGGACTTCTGAGATAACTCTCTTTCCTTAAGGGTAGAGGATCAGGAGTTTAATGTAGGTGGGGCTGTGGAAGCTGAGATTCTGAAGATCAGAGTTTTGAAGGAGGGTTGAGTCCAGGTTTGCTTCTGTTCCCTCCAGGGAATACCTAATTGTAATGCTGTCTTTTACCTATTCCAAAGGGGAAGAACTTTTAAAGGACTTGCTTGAGTATTTCCATGGGAATTGTACACTTTTTCTTATTCGCCCCTACCCTTTTCTTTTCCCCAATCCTAACCTAGGAGGTTAGAGATAGGATTAGAGGAAGAGGCTGGCCTGCCAGCTCACAGGACAGAAGTAAAAGTATTGGCCTAAGGGTACAGGATTGTCACTTTGCTCCCCATCCTCCCCCAAGTACCCCACTTAAGGAATGGCAGCCTAAGTAGATTCCTGTGAGTCTTATTTGCCACCTGTACGATTTTTGTCTTGAGGACCCCACGATGTAGCATCCTTTCTTGCTGAACTTGAGCATACTGAGCAGAGAACTAAAATGTCTACCTTTTCTGGAATTCTAAACTGCTAGCCTTGCTATTATCTGAATCCTTCCTTCCTGATACATGATTTCTCTTCCAGAGCTCTGAGGACATCCGGTGCAAATGCATCTGCCCACCTTACAGGAACATCAGTGGGCACATTTATAACCAGAATGTGTCCCAGAAGGACTGGTAAGATATTGCGCACGGGCTGGCTCTTCACTGCTACACCTCACTGAAGTGGTGGGTGTTTTAGTATTTTTGGATCCCCTTGAAGATAAGCTTGTTCTCCCATTTCTATGGAGAGTCTTACAAAGAAATAGTTTCGTTCATAATCAGCAGAAACAGGACCTAACAGTCTTGAATTCCAGCTAATGTGTTCCTGGTTAAAGAACTAGTTTTGAATTTGAGTTTTTTATTGATACATGCAATATGGAGAGTCAAGGCTTGCTTCTGTTCCCTTCAGGGAATTCCTGGGTGGAAGAGGTAGGTAATAGGACTAAAATAAGTCCCGACTTATGGATGAGTTCTGTCCAGGCTGACGTTCATAAGTCAAAATCATTCAGAAGTCTGACACAGTGAGGCTTACACACTTTTGACACAAACATAGTACAGCATAAAACATAAAAACACCAAACATGCAAAACTACTAAATAAGCTATTTTTACTTTTACAATTACCTTAAGAGCACAGATGGGGCAAGATACAGTACAACTGTAAATAAACTACTTTTGCAGTTACCTTAAAATGGTAAACATGTAAGATGTTTCCATGATTTGTTTGCATCTATGAATGTTCACAATGCAAGGTCCATATCTGTGAAAGTTGACATTTTGAGTGTTCATAACTTGGGGACTTACTATGCAGTATTCAATGTTTTTTCAAAACTCTGCTCTTCTCATGTGTTATTCTGTGCTAGTTTTACAACGACCTTATAAGATCAGTTGGAAATGGGATGGGTATAGTTCCTATTTTATAATTGTATAGGCCCCCCCAAAAGAAATTATATTCCTGGAAACTTGAAAACATTTCTTATAACCTCCCTTTTAAAAAACAAAAGCTGAGCAAGGTGGCACATGCCCGTGATCCCAGCATTCTGGGAGGTTGAAGCAAAAAAATCACAAATTCAAGCCCAGCTTGAGTAGTTTAGCAACTTAGCAAGCCTTTTGATAAAAAAAGGAGTGAAGATGTAGTTCCATGTGAAGGCCCTAGGTTCAATCCCAAATACTGAGAGAGAGAGAGAGAGAGAGAGAGAGAGAGAGAGAGAGAGAGAGAGAATATAACCAAAATTAATCAGAAAACAGAAGACAACTTGGAAAAAGAAAATTTCAGCACATTGTGCCAGAAGGAATGGTTTAAGAAACTGGACACAGCCTAAAGTGGAGAGGGCCTTGAAATCACCGTGCTCAAGACCAGGGAAGGGCTGGCGTTCTGCAGGAGGTGGAGCATACAGGATTGGGTGTTGTGGAGATCATGTATTCAATGTGGTTTCTTGGTGTAGAATAGGGACCAGTGGATGAAAGCTTTGGGGAAAGCATAACCATGAGTTAGGGGAACTCTTCTATTCCAGGCAGTTTCAGGACTGGAAAGCCCCATCCTTGGAGTGAGCAGAGCACAGATGGGGCGAGGTCATTGGAGAAGGGACAACATGGGATGGGTGCTTGCTCAGTATTACCTCTGCTTGGTTGTGCATTAGGATCATCAGGCAGGTTTTGAGAACATACAGACTCCTAGCACCTTCCTCCCCACCTAGGATTTCAGTTCAGCAACTACGAGTGGGGAGATGCAATAAACTTTACTTAAAGTAGTTCTTTAGGCACTCATGATACAGTTGATTGAGAGTAACATTGGAGGCTTTTGAAACTAGTTGGATTTCTGACTCTTAAGGTGATCTGTCTGTGACAGACTCTGAAGCTGTCCTTTCTGTCTTCTAATTTAGCTTTGCCACTTGTTACTTGTGTGACAAATTACTGAGTCTCCACTGGTTTTTTTGTTTTTTCTTATTTGTAGAATGGTGACATTTTGAATGTCAAGGGTGTATGTATATATGTATTTGTGCTTGTACACGTAAGAATAGTCAGTATTAGAATAATCCCTGGCTCATCATAAGCACTACATAAATGTTAGCCCTTATTATTATTATTACTAATATATCATCATGCCTTCCTAGTGACCACATTATCAAATTTACACTGTAGCCCTGGAGAACTTGGACTGCTCCCAAAGAGCTAGCCTGTGTTTTCTGCTTTTACTGTGCTGATGAATTCACAAAGTCCTGAGACATAAAGGCCTAAAAAGGGCCCCACTGACATCTATCCAGCCACCCATCCATCTGTGTCTCATCTTTATATATATATATATATATATATATTTCAAATAGTAAAGATATTAATGGAATCTTTTAGTCCCAGCTGGATAACAAGGCTACATCCCTTGTCCTGTACAAGCAGGCACTGGCAGATTTTAGTAGCACTGTCAGCATGCTGGGCTTATGGTATGGCCTGAAAACCCATACGTAGATGCCCAGAGGACAGAGTCCTGTCTGGATCACTCCAGCTGTAGTTTCTTTCTTCCTTCTCCTTAGAAGTCAGAATGACGGAGCTGCCTGATGAAGAACCTTGTATCTTTAAGATAGTTCCACTTAGAAACAGGGTGGAAACTGAGGCTGGGAGGTCAGATGCCAGGATTTGAGGACCCCTTAACATTGGCAGTGTATGGAAGTCATATACTTGTCTGGAGCCCCTCAGAGTGAGGTAGGACCTTGGCATTGATTGTAGTACCTTAATGCCAGGGCCAGAATTGGAGATCACTTTGATTGGGTCTTCAGATTTCTGCCATGTTTCCATTTTGGTGTCATATAGGTCCCCTGCTGGAAGGACACTTGTCCCCTTCCCTTTGATAGGGCAGGGCTTAGCTGTCAGGTTTAATGGCTAACCCAGGTGTGTTCCTGTGTTCTGCCATCTAGTGTGGAGAGTTTATAATCACATGAGTATAAAAAGGCAGAAAGCCCAGCACTGCTCCCCATTGGCGAGTGCAAGGTGTGTTACAGAGATAGTCCCAGGGCAGGAAGGACTTGATAGCTTGATTGGTTTATTGCCTTTTAAACTTGCTAATATAGAAATCTTCTACAAACACAGTCTGTTGTGGGAACAAAATGTGTAAATGGAATCAGAATTGCCCTGGCTGCATGGTCACCCAGCCCCTCCTCACTGCCAGCCCCCTGCAACGCCCGCTGTGCCATCCCAAAAGGGCAGTTTGAAAGATGTGCACTGAGTCAGCCTCCAGCCTAAATGAGGAAACCGAGGCCCAGAGAGGTTAAATCAAGCACTGCAATTACAGAGTAAGTAGCAGAGAATTAAACCCCACTTAGCTTTCTCTTTAACCTGCTCCCCTTTATGTCCTGTGACCAGTCCGTGGAGCCTTCTATGACTGATCCCCAAAAGGGGAGCAAGAAAAGATTTAGGGTTTCACTGATTCCTAGGAGACCCAGAATGCAGAAATACAGAAGCTCCTTGCTGCTCCCATTTCTCCATTACAGTGTGTTTCCCTGGCCAGCAGGATTCCAAATGAAAGAACTCAGCTGACCTTGCCTACTGCCCCTGACACTACACCTTGGCCTTGGGAAGGGGGGATCACAGAGCAGCCTTCCAAACTTAGGACCACTTGTGGCTCAGGGACAACATAAATTTGTCCCCTAGAAGCTTGTGTAGACTTTCTAGAGAAAGGAAGGTGACAGTCCTACTGGTCTGGAGTAACAACCATTCAAACTGGTCCTGTCCATCAGCTCCTCCCAGAGGAAGGGAGCCTGTACAAGGCCTGAAGGTGGAGCCTTTAGGTACAATGAGGAGACCCATTCCTTGCGGGGAGCAGTGTGGGTAGCTGGTACCCACACATATTATCAGAGGCCTGGATCAGCTTATGGATGCCACATGTTGAACTTTTGGGGGAACAGCCTTTCGAGGGCCTCCCACTGTTACTTCATTTTTTTTTTTTTAATTTTATTTAAAGAGAAAAAAAACACAACAGAATAAAGGGTAGCAACAATACAGAATTCCAAGGAAAAGAACAACAACAAAAAAACCTAAGAAATTATTACTTGACAAATTACATACTGACTTCTTGGAAATAGTTGTTCAAATTACAGAGTTAAAACATGTAAAGTAGACATTCAAACAGTGAGACGGTTAACAGTTCTGCTCCACGATCTGATAAAAACAGCAATATTGTCATCCATCTTACCCACTCAAATATACATGCAATTATATCAAAAGAGTAAAATTAAACACAACAAAACAGAGCAAAGTGGATCACAAGAAAGCAATGTAAGAGACATAAATTTCAAAAATAGACAATCGGAGATATTCACTCTATCATATTGACTCTTGTTTTCTTCCAAATAGTTGTCCATATTGTCACATACAGGGAATTCACATGAAACAACATAGTATGGAATTGATCTGAGCTGGACGAGGAGGGCATTTCAGGTCTTCAAGACCAGACATTAGGGAAGCCAAGAATGGCTGTCATAGTATCTCTCATTCTCCTCAAAACAGCTGTCCATACCTTCATATGTGTTGAACTTAAACAAAACAAAGCAAGCTAAAATCACTTTGAACAAAAAGTGATAGTTTTGCTGGATTTCACATCATGACATTATGGAGTCAGCACTGGGTATTGTAGTGTCTCTTTTTCTTCAAAGTAGTTGTTCATTGCAACATGTGTTATATACTTGGTTCTCGTAAACTGTTTATAAGCTCTACACATGCATGACTCTCTACATGTATATCTATCATTTCTGTATTAGAGGGAAAAACAAAACAAAGCAAGATAAAACAAAACAATTCCTAGAAAAGCATGAAGCAAAAAAGTCACATAAAACCACAATACAAGGTGATCTACAGTGGTTACCATGATGTCTCAGCAGTATATAACAACATTAATAAAAACGAAGCATTGGAGACATTATAAGACTTCAAAAACAAGTAATAATCAAACCAGAGTAGGTATCTTAGTGAATCTTGTCATCTTCAGTGTAGTTGCCTATACTCTTAGACTTGATGCTATCAATCATAACAGATTTAAATAAAACCAGTCAATACAAAGTAGCAATCTAACAAAACAGATTCAAATAAGATCGGTCATAATAAGACAGTATAAGTTATAAAGGGCTTCAGATTATAACTGAAGGGCAAATTAGGGTTGATTACCATAATATGTCATCTTATTTTTGGGATAGCTGACCATGTCCTCAAGTCTAGCATAAGTAGGCAAACTGGAACAGCACGTAATCCATCCAAGCAGAGTGGTGAGAATAATGTAAATTTTAAATCTTGTTACCCAATTAACAATATCCTCTGCCTCCCTTTTTTAGACAATTCCTCCCCTTTCACTCCCATGGGTGCACTGCTTGTTTTCGGTCCCACTGCCTCCCTATATAGAGCATCTCAATGGACCCTATCTCCTGATCTACTCTGCCTGTGTTTCTCTCTGTTAATATTTCAAGGCCATCTATACTAGAGATTACAGCCAATCTTCTCTGCCTTATTTCTGCTATTCTGTTTTTCTGCCATAGTCTATTTTTCTGTTCCACTCCACTATCTGCCCCGTTCACTGAGGCCTCTCTGCCACTGTTCCTGAAATGCTCGTATTCTTGTTCTCTCTCCCTAGAATGTCCTTCAGTATTTTTTGTAGGGTTGGATTGGTGGTCACAAATTCTCCAAGTTCCTCTTTGTCATGGAATCATCTTGTTTCTCCGTTAATTTCTAGAGAGAGTTTTGCAGGATACATCAATCTGGGCTGGAGGTTGTTCTCCTTCAGGGCTTGAATTACTTCACTCCAAGCTCTTCTTGACCTGATTGTGTTGAGAAGTCTGCTGTGATTTTGATGGGTTTTCCTTTATAGGTGATCTGTTTCTTTTCTCTGATGGCTTTTAATATTCTGTTCTTATACTGAATTTCTGGGATCTTGATTATTATGTGTCTGGGTGTAGCTCTGTTTTGGTTGTAGGTTCCTGGAGTTCCGTATGCTTCATACATCTGCATATCATTTCTTTTTTCTATGCTTGGGAAATTTTCCTTAATAATTTCTGTGAATAGCCTTTGTAATTCCTGTGTTTTGACTCCTGCTTCTTCATTCACATGCTTTATTCTTAAGTTATAGATCCTCTTGTCGTCTTGCAGTCTTTGTATCTTTACTGCCTGCTCCCTTGTTATTTTTAAGAGATCTTCCCTTTCATGATCAGACATTGTAAGCCTGTGTTCAATTTTTGATAGTCTGTCTTTGGTTTCTTTCAAGCAGTTTTGCCAGCTTTCTATAGAGTCTTTAGTTTCCTGATAATCTCTTTGAATCTGCTTCATGAATTCTAGGGTTTTTTTGTATTCTTCATTAAATTTTTCTCTCCTTTTGTGTTCCTCCATTCTTCTGTCTGTGTCTTCTTGAGAGGTGCCCAGCCTTTCTTTGATTAATCTACTTATCTCTTACTTAATTTGAATTAATATTTCAGTTTTGGTCCCACTTATGAGGTCCTGAAGATATCTTTTTATGTCCGCTAACACTGTGTTTGATGTTGCATGTTTGCTGCCCTCAATCTCTTTTGTATTTACCTCTCTTGGATCAGTGTTCTCAGGGTTGGGGGCTGGGGGTTTTTTCTTATTTCTCCCTTTTGTCATGTTTTTGGTTCCTTCCATACAAGTGTACAGTGTAATTCCCAGACCCTTTTCTTATTGGTTAAGGCTCCTCTAGAGCGTGCAGGCTAGGAGCTTTTGCCCTCTTCAGTCGGCTGTCAGAGATTAGAGTTCAAGCACAGCAGTGTGCGCTGGCTCCTCCCCTCCGGGCCAGTCAACCTTTGCAGGCCTTCACTGCATCAGTGTGTGCTGATCTCAGGGAATTAATTTGTAGCGACTCACTGGGTCCCAGCCAGGGGCATGGCCCAGTCCAAGCAGATTCCACCAATCCATTCTGCGAGGGGAGCAACCAACTGAAGCCACTTCCTTATGGAGTTAGGGCTCTCCTGCCCAAATCCAACATGTCGTTCAGTCAGTTGCTCCTTTCCCGTGGGAGGGTCTTATTCCCATCACTCACCGAGTGTTGATTCCAGTCCCTGAGAACTGCTGCCTCCCCAACCTCTGACTTTAGTGCGGCTGCGGTGCGAATTCACGGTGCCTCTGGGTGGGTCGAGTGCAGGGCTGGGTCTGGGCGAGCCACACGCAGGGCTGTTCAGCTCCACGCTCCAGCGGCTCAAGCCAGTTGCTTCAGCGCGAATTGGTTGGTCAGGTCTCCGGCAGAAATTCAGGTGGCTCGAGAAGGGCGCCGTGCTCACTGATCTTAGCTTCTCTAATGGTTGCCCCAGGACCTTATATTTGAGTGGTTTTTTGCACTTTAGTTTCTTCCTGGGTTGTGAGAGTCCATTTCTCTCTGTTTGGGTCTCTCCAGGGTGTTCTATTCTGGCATTTGAGCTGTCTCTCAGAGAGGGTCCCTCTCCTACTACCTACTGGTCCGCCATCTTTGGACTTCCTCCCACTGTTATTTCAACGTAGGATCTTCACATCACTCCCCCTTAATGCTTCTGCTGGAAATCCACCCTTATAGTGCAGATCTGGCCTCTTGTGTTTAGGGAGCTTTGCTTGGCTTTTTCAGAACTTATGGTAGAACCATGGCATCTCACTGGAGAGGACAGGCCCAGGACATGGACACTTGGCAGCAAAGTGAAGACAGCCCAGACCTGACTGTCCACTGCGGTGTGTCGCTGACATGCATGTATCCCTGACACCAAGGATCTGGATCGGGGTCTTTGGCTTCAACACCACGGTGGAGTTGCCACTTTGCTCTCCTGATCCCATTACCCTAGTTGTTTATTTCATTTTTGTTTTCTTAATACTGGGCACTGAACCCAAGGCCTTTCGTGTGCTAAATAAGCACTTTATCACTGAGCTACATCCCCAGCCCTTTTTAAAATTTTGAGACAGTATCTGGATGACCTGCTTAGCTAACCTTGAACTGCCAAGTGATGGGGCTATAGGAGCTTACTCATAAAACATGTAATACATGTTTGGCTGCTGCTCACTCACTAAGCCAGGGGCAGAGGTCAGGCCTTGAGCTGAATCTTCACGAAGTGGAGAAAGTAAGTGGCAGAGCTGTGTGTTCCTGGTGGGAGTGAGGGAGGTGGCTGCTGCAGAGGACAGGCCAGCAGGTCAGCCTGGCCGGAGGGTACAGATGGGCTAAGAAGTGGCAGAGGTGGGGCTGGGTAGGTGGGCAGTGCTGGAGTGAGGTGATCGGGACCCAGCAGAGCAGTTTAGTTAGTTTGCCAAGGGGCTGTCGATTGCACACCGGGAAATGTTGCAGTGGGAATTCCATATTGGTACAGTCACTGACCACTATGCAGAAGTGTGTTGGGCATGGCTGGACGAGAGGTAGGACAGCTGAGGAAGCGGTAATGAGAGCTTCAGCTCAGCCACAGCGGAGGAAGAGAACGGAAAAGAGAAATTTTATTTGATTTTGCTTTATGGTACTGGGGATTAAACTCAAGGCCTTCTTTACACTGAGCTACAACCCCAGGCGCCATCCTTAATTTTCTGTATTCTGAGAAAGGGTCTTACTGAGTTACTAAGTTGCCCAGGCTGGGCTCAAACTTTCAGTCCTCTTGCCTTGACCTTCCAAAGTGCTGGGATTACACAGGGCACCACCTGGCTAGGAGAGCGATTTTAGAGGTTTGTAAGGCATTTGGTGGCTTCACAGGTGAAGGAAAAGCAGTGTCAAAGATGAGTTGCAGTGTTTGCCTTGGCCAGTGAAGTGGATGCTAGAGGTGTCCTCTGTCTTTAGAAACACAGACCATAGGGCCAGGGTACAGGACTTGGGTCCCTAGGCAGAGCATGCATGTGCAAGTGTGGCATTGTGGCCCCTCAGGATACTCAACGGTGAATCCTGCAGTTGCTGTGCTTTAGAGTCCAGCTCAGAAGAGGAAAGGGGGCCTGGCAAGAGGTCCAAACCTCAGACACACCAGCTTCTTCACAGAAACCTTTGGGATGGATGAGGCCACCTAGGAGGGCTTAGCACGAGAAGAGAAGGCAGCAGAGGGCAGGGCTGTGGGGACCGCTGACACACTGATGTGGGCACTGGAGGTGCAGTTCAGAGTGCCCCATCAGAAGGACACAGGCCAAGGGCTGCTGGGCTGTGACTGAGGAAGGGATTCTGCTAGCCTTGCCCTTAAAAGCCCTCCACCCTCCCTCGGCACAGCTTTATTCCTGGCTGCCTGCTTCCTGGGCCTCAAGCGGTGAGGACATCCTGTGGCCCTGCTCACCCACAGTCTGCCCCACATTCCCCTGTGACCTCTTTGTCTTTCGCAGCAACTGCCTGCACGTGGTGGAGCCCATGCCGGTGCCTGGCCATGACGTGGAGGCCTACTGCCTGTTGTGCGAGTGCAAATACGAGGAGCGCAGCACCACCACCATCAAGGTACCTTCACCCCGATCCCCGAGGAGGGCACGCCATGCAAGACCCCGGCTATTCTGCCCTCACAGTCTCTGCTTTATTCTGGGGGGTGCCCTAGCCACACTTGTGGAGCTGTCTGATGTCTTAGCAGTGGTGCCCGTCTAGTGACAGGTGGGAGTCATGGGAACATGGCTTGCGACTGTTTTTTGCTCCCCTTCTTTCCAGTTTTTCCTTCCTCTCTCCTTCTGGATATTCTGTATCTCTCCTTCGGGTGCCTCTGTGTTTGCGCCATGCTGGGGTAGAAAGGGCAGCCTGCCCCCCTGTGGCTCACAGTCTGACCTGCCACCAATCCACAGAGCTGTTGGACAAGCACTGGTGTTGGGTACTGGCACCTGAGCTCCTTTGCTTTCTCCTGAGCCTTGTTCTCAGCAACCATTTGGGTGAACTCAGGAGAGATGTGCCAACACAGCCACCACCATAGGGAACTGGGAAGGAGGCCACAGGTCCATCTTCGTCAGTTTCTCATCAAGGAAACACAACAGCTGACACCCACAGCTCTCAGGAGGAAAGGTTTATTGTGGTTCATGGTTCAGTCTGGTCAGTTGAGCCCCAAGAAGGAACAGCGTGGCAGAGGGTCCTGGCAGGGGAAAGCTGCCTACATCATCACAGCCAGGAAGCAGAGGATGAGGAAGGGAGCTGGGGAGGGGGATGACCCTTTCTGGGTCGCACCCCCAGTGACCCACCTTTTCTGACCAGACCCTACCTAACAACAGGCTAACCGATAGCCCCCATAATCCAATCGCTTTACAAAAGCACGAAGCTTTGGGGGCCATTTTAAATCTCAGTCATAACAAGGTCTCTATCCCTTCCCCTGCTAGCAAGACTCAACCAGGGACCATGAAGCCACCCTTCCTGTTTTTAAACTTATTTTCACTTATCTTCTGATAAATGTAGAAACTGCATCAGCAAATAACCCTTATGAGTTTCTAGATGCTGCTCTACTCTCCTTCAGGCTCCAGCTTCTGAGCCATGATTGGAGGGGAGTTGAGTTTCATGGCATTTTCCCCTGCCTGCCCCAGGGAACACTCACTCTTCCCTGAGCTATGAACGCCTTCTGTTCTCACCCTCCACATGGGAAGCAGCTCTCTGCAACCCCCACTATTTCCCTATAGGCTGTGCAGGCCACACTGTGTCCCTCCTCCTGCTTCTGGGCCAGCCCTTTTGGAGTGTCTCACCACCTCTGAGCTTGCTCCAGTGGGCCCGACCTTCTGGAGAGCAGATGCCTGAGACCTGCAATTCAGAGCCAGGTGTTGCCTCTCCCTGCTTGCCAGGGTAGGAACCTCATAAGACACAGCCTCCTAACCCCTCATGTTTTCTTCCAGTCCTTCTGCCTAGAGCCCAACCCCCCTTCACCCCAGACAGACTCAACCTCCATTCTCCTTGCCTGTCCTGGGTATAGGGAAGAGGTGCGATTATTCACCCTGTTTAGAGAGGCATGAACATGGCCTTTTAAGTCCAGGAGGAAGTTGAGAGTGTTGAACTTGACTGATAACTTAGCTGGGCAACAAATTTGAAAGACCCGAGATTGTCCTTTTATGCTTATCCCACTTTACAGTCAAATCAGAAGCCAGTGGTGGTCAAGTGTTGTGGCGGTAAAAAGGCATTTGAGATGAAGTCAGCAAATCTGGTTCAGGTTACAGCTTGCCTAGCCTTGGGCTCTTGGGTGAATTATGTAGCCTGGTGGTTCTCAGTAAACTGCTACTGTCCCCTCCCAGGAGCATTTTGAGATGAGTGAAGATGCTTTTGTGGTGCCAGTAACTGAGAGGCACTACTGACATCATTACAAGGAGTATGGGGGCTGAATGTCACAGCACCTTACTGGGAAACTGAAACAGCCTCATTAAACCTGTCCTTTCTGTAAGATGATTTCTCAAACTTAGGACAGCCCTCCCCGTCCTGCCCCCCGGGGATGGCAGGTTGGCCTCAGCCCTCCAGTGCACAGCCTTTTGCCTGTCTGTCCCTCCCTGCACAGTGGCATACTCTGAGTGGCATACTCTTTTTACCCTCCCAGCACACAGGCCACCTGCCCTGTCACCCCACACAGTAAACCCACATACCCAGGTTCCTGGCCTCTGCCTTCCAGCCTCTCTGCCTCATTCTTTCAGTGAGGTGGAATCTGCTCACCCCTCCCCCATGGCGGGAGCCTCCGGGAGTCCATCTGCCACCTTTGTGCCCATCAGAGCACTCACTGTGGGACTCCCTTGGGCCAGCTGGTCAGCTGAAGTGGGTCATCTCTGTCCCTTCCTGGTGCTCTTGCCCTCCACACCATGCCATCTCCTAGGCCTTCCTGGTGCAGCCCTCAAGGGGTCATCATTCATAGAACCCAGGTGGAACAAGGTCAGAAATGATTTCTGACCATGAATGTTGGTTCATTCATGTCTCCCTCAGGTCATCATCGTCATCTACTTGTCTGTGGTGGGGGCCCTCTTGCTCTACATGGCCTTCCTGATGCTGGTGGACCCTCTCATCCGAAAGCCAGACGCTTACACTGAACAACTGCATAATGAGGAAGAGAATGAGGTAACAGGGCCCTGGTTCCAGCCTGCCTTAGGGCACAACCCAGAAGAGCATCCCCAGGATTGGTGTCCCCCATCCTGCCTCATGTTGCAGGTTTCCCTCATGTCGCCCAGACTCAGCAGGACACTGTCCTCTGTGCATTCAGATGAAGAATCAGGTGGCCCTAAATTTCTTGACACAGTGCATGACCTCAGTGCCCAGTGGGAGAGCTGTGTCTCCCTGGCATGCCACATTGCTGGGCAGAAAGAAGTGAGCTGACCAGGGCAGCCATAGGTAGAGACACATAATATCCTGCTGGCTTAGTTTGGAGGCCTCAGTTGATTCTGTGGGTCAGTGCTTGCACAGATGTCTGTGGCAGTGATGGTGGACCTACTGCACAGTGCCACAGTGGACTATTTGTACTGAAAGCTGTGCAAGGTTTGCCTTCTCCAGTCTGTTGCTCTGTAGGGCTGGAGGCTAAGGTAGGACCATCCAGAATGAGGCTGGCCAAACCTAAGCCCTCCTTCCTCCAAGGCTGCGCACAGACATGTGAGAGCGATGGCTGCGCATGTGTGAGGAATTTCAGCATCAGGGATAGGAGAGATACCCAGGAATGTCAGCAGGTAGATCTGGTCAGAAAGCTGAGGCTGGATTAATAAAGGCCTCAAAGACTGAGCTGTGAGGTTGTGACTTTAAGTGATAAGGAAGATAAGGAGTCACTGACCAGGCAGCCTGAAAACGCTATCTGAGGGATGGACTATGTGGCTGTGCCCTGTCCCACGGCCTCACTGCTGGAATATACTCCTGTCTGTGCAGTGTGAGTGAGTAAAATCTCAACTTGAGTGCATCCGGTATCCAAAGGAGCACCTAGGCCTACCTCAGTCATGTTCTAGAAGATTTAGTTAAAGAAACTTGGAGATACTTAGCTTGAATGAAACAAAACAAACTCAAAGAAGTGCACACCAGCTGGCTTCAGCTGTCTGTAGAGCGGAGTCTACCCCTCCCCAGTCCCCAGTGATAGAAGGGCCCACAAGTGGTGTTAGAGGGAGGTTTAACATAGTGTGAGATGGAGACCGGCACATAGCTTGGTCTCATGGTGGAGTGTGTGGGCTCCCTTAGAAGGTGGTGAGTTGTGGGTCACTAGAGGCAACCAGGCATAGGCTGAGCTGCTCTTGGGCAGTTAGAGTTTAAAGCTTTTCAGGCCCTGGATTGGAGGTAGGAAGGGGCAGGTTCCCCACCAGAAAGGGAATTGGGGGCGTGGGTGTGCATGAGGCTGCCCAGGTGGTTTGGGTCTGGACCAGCATAGGCAGGGAGCACAAGGACAGGTCAGGAGGAAGAGAGGAAGGCCTGGCTGCTCCCTCTGACCTCGCTGCTTCTCCTGGGTATGTGCCTGGACTGTTGCCAGTCTGTCCCCAGCCTCCTGCCGGCATGAATTTGGCCAAAGGAGCTGGGGCCTGGAAGGTGGTGAGGCTGGCAGTTGGGTGGTCCTTGCTCAAGAGGAAAGCCTGCGTACCTACCCAGTTATTAATGTAGAGTAATAGCACCTCTGATAAGGGAGGAACATTGCTAATAAACACTCAGCGATTAGGGGTAATGTGCTAATTGCAGCCCTGGCCGAGGAGTAATTGAGAAAGGCAGCCGATGATTACATGGCCTGTGCTGCGATTTCCCTGGAATGCATGACTCTCGGGCACAGCCTTCTTGTGTCTCCTACCATCCTAAATATGGAGCCAGAGCAAGGGCAGTTGCTGTCCTTGGGTCTGAGCCCGCTTTCTTTCCTGCAAGAGACCTGGGTGCTCCTCACTTGGAGTCTGTGGGCGGCCTTGGAGGAAGGAGGGCATAGGTTTGGTCAGCCTCATTCTGGAAACATGACCTAAATCAGAGGGTAGATGTCTCCGGGGTGGGTTTGGCTTGGAGTCTCTGTGCTTAACCACATAGAAGGGTTCCTGTGAGGATGTGGGCTGTCACAGGCAGCACGGAACTGGAGCTGGTGAGCCCCTGCCCCATCTGTAGAAGAGAGTCCTCCCTGCATGGATAGGGTCCCGCTCCTCCCACTCTGAGGCTCAGGGGAATTGCGTAAAGTTGTGTTCAGTCTCTCTGAGACCCTGACTGGGGGTGAAGCCAGCTCTGGCTGATGGCCCACTTACGTGGGGGCTAGGGCAGGATGGAGCTCACTGGGTGCTCTTAGAGTGGGTTAGGAGATGCTCTCTAGTCCCATGGATTGGTATCACCTCTGCATTTCCTTGCCCTGGGTAATGCCATGTGGCCCAGATGCAGATGCCTGTGGTCCAGCAGCTGCGCTTCTCTCCTGTATCCAGGCATCCCACAGGTGGTACTGTGCTCAGAGTCGCACAGACTCAGTCTGCCTGAGACACAGCCAGGATAGCCAAAGCCAGGTGAATAGGCAGGCACGGAAAGATGATTGAAGCAGTCAGGTGAGGAAGCTGGGTACTTTGGGGGAGCCTCTGGACTAGACAGGGGGAACTTGCCCTCCCCTTTGTGCTGGTCAGCAAAGGCAGGCTTCCTGGCAGCGGAGGACCTCCAGAGGCCTTAGACTGGAGTGAGAGCCAAGGGTCTTGTCTTAACAGTGACCAATGACGCTGGTCTTGGGCAGTGGGGACAGTCTATTGCCTCCTCAGTGCACCAAGGAAGGGATGTGAGGGATTGGGGCCCAGAGAGAGTGGTCCCAAGGCCTCCCAGCGGTGCAGTGGCAAGGGCAAGGCCTAGAGCTTTTCCATAAGGAAACGGCAAAGACCAGGTGTCCCTGGGCTGGAAGAACCTCACTTTTACCCCCAAGAGGAAGAAAGTAGGCGTGTATACCCTGTCCTTAAGCACATGGAAGGGGTGCCTGTGAGGTCATGGGCTGGCCTAGGCAGTGCTTAGCGATCCCATGCCCCATCTATGGCAGGACCTTAGCACACAGGTCCTTGAGTGCTCTCGAGGCTGCACAGCCTGGAGACCGGTCACTGCAAAGGAAAACTTTGCAGCTCCTCCCTGACAGCCTGGGATGCAGTCAGAGGTGGGATCTGGAAGATGGAGCACTTATCAGGTCTAAGGCCTTCTTGATTCCATCTCCCTAGTTGCTTTGGCCAGGAGCTCTCCTACCAGGGGGCAAGAGGACTGGAAGAGGAAGGGCCTTCCTGCCCTACAGCTCAGCTCAGCTCAGCTCAGCCCGAGTCCATGAGGGGAGATAAAAGCCTGTCATGCTCCCTTTGAAAGCTCTGGCAGAGCCTCAGTGGGCCTGATTGCTGGGCGCTGCCTCCCCTGGATTCCAGCAGCATTAGGACTAATCCCTGGGCTCAGACGCCCTTTGAAAGGAGGAAGCCAGCATGTTTTCTGGGACAGAAATGGCAACAAAGCTATTTAGATGTACAGGTCTGGCCCTCTTTGAAGAGACAGAAGTGAGGGTTTTCTGTGTGGCTCGAGCTAGTTCTGATGCTTACCCTAAGCTCTGACAAGGCCTTCAAAGTTCTTATCCTCGTGGGGCAGTGGGTGTAGTTCTGAGCCCAGTGCAAAGGGGTGTGCAGAAGAATCAAAGATGGTGAGGGTGATGACAACAGGGACCACGTATGGACTGGGAGAAGAAAACCCTGGGCCCACAGAGGACCTGTCCCCCTTACCTGGTGGAGGCCAGGTAGGCAGCTGTGTGCGGAGAACCTGGGCAGTGGGGGCTGACAGTGAATCATTGAGAAGCCATGTGCTGATGAGGGCAACTCAGGGCCTTCGTGCCCGAGGACAGGACAGGAAGGCGCTGCTTGAAGACATTTCTAGAACGCCTGCATAGGGGAAGCATACTGCGAGGTTCCAGTATGCAGTCCAGCTCTGTCACTCACTGTCCTGGGTGTTGATCTCAAAGTTTAGGTGTCTCAATCTGGAGCAGACAAAGTCGTTCCTACCTCAGCTTGGTTGCTGCGTTAATGCACATGGAGGATTTACCAAGTTTGACCAGCCTTAAGGATGAGGTGTTTCAATCAGGTCTCAGTCTGCAAGTAGCGTGGTGATTGCTGCAGAAAGGCTGAGGTGCGGGGTCTGTAGGGCGTGGGTAAGGAGGCCTCTGCAGGTGGAGAAGGGACAGAGCTGGGAGCTGGTGGGCCGGAGCCAAGAGCGAGACTCATCTGGCTCAGAGTGCCAAGGGTGCTGCGCCCAGCAGCAGTCCACCTTGCATAGCTGGGTCGCTGCCCCCAGTTTCTGAGCAGGGGAATGGACTATTCGATGAGTCAGAGGCTGGTGACTGGCCGCAGATGCTGGAGTCAGGGAGAACCTGGGAGCAGAGAGATGCAGGGGGGTTTGCTGCAGCAAGAAGGGCTAGGGCTAAACCTGGGCAACCCAGAGAGATTGCGTAGTTGCTTTTCCAAAGGGCTTAGCACTGGGGCCCTTCTTTGTGTGTCTGGGTTGGTGGAGGGTGCCAGGTTCTGCCTCTATGCCTGGTTGGGGGTGCAAGAATGAGGACAGGCAAAAAGTGGGGTCAGGTTGGTCTTGTCATCAGGTGAGGCCCGGTCTGGTGCCCACTGACAGCCAGTATTCCTGGGGCACTGGAGGGGGTTTCCCCAGATCATGGAGTCACCCACATAGTATAGGGTCCTCCTAGGCCTGAGAGGAGGACCTTGCAGGAAGCTCCTGATCCTGTGGCCTTTGTGGGCACTTTGTTCTCACTTGAACCCTGGGAGAAGAAATCTGCCTGCTACTTTGGTTGTCCACGTGGGCTCCTCAGGAGAAGCCAGCCAGAGAAAGATGCAGCCAAGTCCCAAGATAAGAGACGCAGACACGGGGCAAGTCCCAGCTCAGCGCCGAAGTGGCCTTGGGTAGCAAGATGATTCCTCCTTCAGAGCTCTGGTTCCCCCATCCACAGATGGGGATGACACTGGCCATTTACTGATGTAGTGAGCCCAGGAGTACCCAGGCCTGGCAGCATGCGAGGACAGGGTGTCACTTCTCAGAGTCACACTAGTCCAGGCCTCTGAGGAACCCCTCCATACCCAGATTGCCACAGCCCAGCCCTCTTCTGACTGCCTTCTGCACCCCTGTGTACCCTGAGACTCGGCCACAGAGGGCAAAGGGTTAGAAGTTGGTAGCCTCTCAGCCGTCACCTGTCATCACTGCTGCACATCAGGCGGGGTTGAGGCCCACACTGGGCCACAGGTAGGACAGATGGGGAGTCTTTAATACCTTTAATCAGACTATTAGCAGTGGGAACACGGTGCCTCTCTGCAGCGGCTTTCCTCCACTTAGGAGCTGTTTGCTGGGACTTTACATGAAGGGCTAACAAATGATGCTGCGGTAATGCGGTGAATTTCAGCACATTCCCTTAATGCCCTGCTCTTGGCTTCCCTGCCTTTCGCTCCTCCACATGCTGCCCTGGGAGCAGAGCAGTGGGATGACGCAGGGCTGACACTCACCCACTCTTTTAGGCCTGTCCCCGAGGACCACACCCCCTGCCTCTCAGGTCACAGCCAGGTGCCCTCCCTGAGTCCTGCAAGGACATGCTGGTCCCACGAGGGATGAGACTGGGAATGAGGAGAAAGCGATGCCTTTCGGGTGCCCAGGCCAGTGTAGCTGAGTCCCAGTGGGCCCGCAGCTTCCCAGGCAGGTGGGTTTTCTGTGCCATCTCATCCTGGCAGCCACACAGAGGAGGAACTGGACAGAGGCATGTCCTGAGCACAGACAGCGCAGTAGTGCAGCTGAACTGGGGAGGGCTGGGTTGGGAGGTCACGCGCTAGTCATAATTATTGTCCAGAGGCAGCTTTCTACCCTTCCCCTGCCTAAGTGGGTCCCAGAACTAGGGACTAATACTGACCATTGCTACAGTTCATTGAGAGCGTCCTGCCTGCCAGGCGCTGTGAAAGGCTATAATTCAGTGTCTCACCATGAAACTGCCTCTTCTGAAGGATAAGAAATTGGTTCAGAAAGAAGATAATTTGCCCATCATATATCGGGTAGGGGTCAGAACCAGCAAAGTCAGGTTTGATTCCAGTGTTTCTCTAACCAGTGTGCAAAACTACAGAGAAAAGGGAAATGAAACATTTCTTAAGCTCCTGCTCTGTGCCTGCCAGTTTACTAAGTGCATGATATATGACTTAACTTAGCCATGCCTCACTAATCATAAAGAAGTGTTTTGCACACAGTGAGTGGATCATAAGCCACTGAAGTGATTGTTGGGACTTGTGACCAGGATTTTTAAAAAATTAAATGAGCAGGCATAGTGATGCATGTTTATAATCTCAGCACTTGGAGAGGCTGAGGCAGGAGGATTCCCAATTTGAGCCCAACCTGGGCAATTTAGAAATAGTGAGACCATGTGTAAAATGAATGAATGAGTGGGAGTGTAGCTCAGTGTGAAAGCTCAGGGTTCAATATCCAGTACTGCAAAAACAAAAATAACACTCCTGCCCTGAAATGCAGCAGAACAGTGAATGTCACAATACATCAAATTCAGTACTGTTTTATGAAACTTTTTTCATTCCGTGTGTGTGTGTGTGTGTGCCCTAGATCATCAGGTAATTATAATTCCCACTAATAGCATGGTGGAAGACAGTTTCAAAGACTAGGTTTATTAGGCTGAAGCTTGGAGAAATAAAATGACTTGTCCAGGGACACACAACTGCCAGCTGGCTGAGGCCATGCCTCATCCTTCCAGCATCTTATGTGGACCTGTGGTTCCATCTGAGATGGACACAGGGGAGTCTGAGGCCAGAGGGGCAGGTAGCCTCTGGCCCCGGCATAGAACCCAGGGGTCCTAATTCCAAACTGGTGCACCCTGCCTGATCCTGCCAGCACCACACAGCCTCACCTGTCCTGGCCAGGAAAGCCTTCCCCAGGGTCCTGGTCCAAGGGCTCCTAGAGGCCAGTGTCCACATTAGAGATGAGTGTGTATGAGGCAGATGACTCAGCTGTGTGGCAAGTGTGATGAAGTCTCTCCCAGGCCCCTTCTCTAGCCAGCCACCTCCCCGCAGTACCAGCCCCTCCCTGCCTCCCGCCCTCTCCTCACTGCCCTCCCTCTTCCCCAGCCTGGCAGCTGTTTGGTGACAGAAGCTGTGCCAGCTCAGGGCATTAGAAGCAAAGTTACATTTACTGGGCGGCTCTGGGCTTAGTGGGGTGCACTAATCCTTTAAGAGATGTATGGCAGGAGATGAGAGGACTGGAGAGCTAGGGAGGAAATCCCATGGGGCTGTGGGCCTGGCCCTCAGCTCTAATTCCCCGCAAAGATCAGGTTCGGGTGCTGCAGGAAATGCATGGGCTCCGGGGCTTCAGAGGCAGAGAAGTGGTAATTAGGGAGGACTGACAACAGGAACAGGTCTGAGAGCGAAGGGGAAGGGGGAGCATGGTGGGGCAGCGGGGCAGGAGCCAAGCTGTCCTGGGCTATTGGAGGAGGGAGCAGGGCACAGCAGGCTCTGGAATGGGAACCCTGGGGTCAAGCCTGGAATTGTCATTTCAGCTAGTCCTTTGGAGTGAGGTCACATCTTCAGTCCTGCAGGGAAAGGAAGCTTGATGTGTAGTGTCCCCTCACTGACTGGAGCAGATCCTGCCTCCCTGTGTGAGGTCTCAAAGTTAGCACTTGGTGTTCCTCTCGGATGGTAGTGACAGGCCTGCGGGCTTCAGACTGCGAGCCCGCCCTGGGCCAGCTGTCTTGGAGTAGCTGGGGTCTGAGAACATACTCCGCCCGCCCCGCCCCAGGGAGGAATGAAGCCCTGGCCTGTAGGCGCTGCCATGCAAGCTGCTGGTTTCTGCAGGTGGTAAGGCAGGGTCTCCAGGGAGCCCACAGCCCTGGGAGAGACCAGACTTCAGCATCGTTCCTGGTTCCTGGGGCTCCCATTCCATGTTAGACTTTCCCAAGCCCCTGGCCCCTCGGGCTCCCGGTGCCAGACCTCTTTTATTTTTCCACTCTAGGATGCACGCTCTATGGCAGCTGCCGCTGCATCCCTTGGGGGACCCCGAGCCAACACCGTCCTGGAGCGCATGGAAGGTGCTCAGCAAAGGTGGAAGCTGCAGGTGCAGGAGCAGCGCAAGACCGTCTTCGACCGACACAAGATGCTCAGCTAGATGGGCTGGTGTTGGCAGATCAAGAACGCCAGCCGTGGCTGCTGCCTCCAGGGCTGGACAGAGCCAGGGGCCACTTCTCCTCTGCCTTCTATGCCTGTCTTCCCCGGGTCTTCCCTTGCAGAGCCTGTGGCATTTTTGTTTTCCCTCTCTCTCTAGAAATGCCATACTTGGCTGTTTTGGTTAGGGAGTATGATGAAGCTGCCAGTCTCCCTCATCTCCTTAGGTCTCTGGGGTAGAGGAGATGGGGAGGCAGACCAGAGAGGAATGGAGACATCAGAAGTGGCCTCAGGATTGGATGGAATTCATTTATTCCTGCTCCACCTTTGCCATCCGTTTTGGCGCCACCTCTTGGAGATTTTAGTACCCTTTGGAAGATGGAGCTGGGTCATCAGAAGAACGCATGATCTAGCATTCAGCTTGGGCTTCAGTCTGCCGTGGTTCTGATCTTCCTTCTGGTCCTAAGCACAGCCAGGCCCTTGCCCTCAGGGATGGCGCCGCTGGAAGAACCAGTGCTACTGAGCCTGTGAGGTTCTCAGGGTACCTGGAAGCTCGATTCTTTCTTCCTGGGCTCCTCATCCACCAATGCGTGGCAGTGCTGGGCATTCCTGCTTCCAGCACTGTGTGTCCTCTCATTCCACCCTGGGAAGCTGGCCAGGTCCTCTTCTCTCCTAGTGTCTGCCATTGCTGAGCCAGAAAGTCAGACACTGCTGAGCAGCGGATTGAGACACCATAGCTTCTGTCCCTGGTTCACCACATGTCCCTGAATGTCATTGTACCAGTGCATGGAGATAAATGTTTGTCCTTCTGTTTGTAAATCAAGGAAGCCATCATTAAATAGTTCTGTTTCTCTCACTTTCTGGATTTTAAGAGGTTTTTTATTTGTGTGTGTGTGGTTTTTGTTTTTTTTAATAATTAAGAGAATGCTTCACAAGTGACCTGGTAAGCGTAGTGTCCAGAGGGGACAGAGAACGTTGTCCTCGGGAGGTGCTGGCAGACAAGCAGAGGCTTGTTGCACCGAAGTAGCTGTGATTGAGCCATGGTGGGATCCAGGTGGAGCCCAGGGCTCGCTGAAGCCCCTGTCACCTCCTGAGGCTGGAGACCAGGAGGCTGGGAGGGCTGCTACACAAGGCCCCTCACTGCAGGGGCCATGGAAACTGGCTCTGGGAATTGTTCTGAGATTTTGTTTGCTTCCACTTTATGGGACTGTCCTCAGTGCCTGTCATCCCCGTATTCTGCAGACACAAGGAGTGGTGCTGACTGCACGTGTCCCTAAATGAAGCCCAGCAGGTGTTACGAGGTGCCAGGCAAACAAGAAAACATCCTGGCACCCATCCTGGGAAGTGCAGGGCGAGTTGGAACAGGACATCTCAGGGACCAGAGGATCAAGTCGAAGTTTCTGTCCTTGGGTTTGTCCAGATAAACATGTTGAAGCCCCTGCTCGGTTCTTGAAGAGACAGGAGGCAAGAGAACAACTTGAGGAGTTTCAGTTTGCAAAGATGTTCCAACGTTCAGAGCCGGTTTAAGTACTAAAGGGGATGGGAGTGGGTGGCTTGCAGAAGGGGTTTCTAGGAGCAAAAAGAGACTGGATTTGGCTTTGAAAGCAAGTAAGGGACACAGGTGAGGGGGCTCCAAGCTGACTGGGATCCTGTGCTTGCTTAGCTGCCATGAGGTCTGTGGGGAGGGGAGTTAATGGGAGAAATACGTGTCATAAATGCAAGCCTGGGATAGACGGATGACTACTGATTAGATTTTACCCTATTTATTCCCCTGACATTTTCTCAGCAATGTAAGAGCAGCCAAGCAGTTGCCCATTGGACCTTTTGAAGATAGAAATGCTTATTTTAAGAGGCAGATGAAAGCAGTGTTCTCCAAAGGTGGGCAGAAGGGCACCTTAACTTGCCAAAAAACAAAACAAAACAAATCAAACAAAAACCCACCTCACTCTGAAACTTAACTCTGACATTGCCAGAGCTCCCCCCTGAAACCACACCAACCACACTGCCAGAGAGCCCTGCAAAGATCCAGCCAGGCTTGGGGTGTCTTACGGACTTGGTCTGAAGCAAACAACTGCTAACTGCGAAGAAGCCCAACCCTAAATAAGCTCAGTCTGAAAATTTATGACACTGGGTGGGAGTGAATGTTCACTTACATGAGGATTCAACCAGTAACCAAATGTCTAAATATGTACCAACTTCACACACAAAAAGCCTGATTTTCAAACGTGGATCCCAGAGAGCGCTTCATTTTCTTTTGGTGTATAATGAAGAGCAAATCCCACAACCTTCTTGCACCCTGACATCAAGGGCGATCATTTGGAACAGAGAGTAAGACCCCTTTAGTTAGCAACGGAAATGATCAGAAGTAGCATTCTACATCCCATCTGGTAGAAAAGGAATAGAACTTTTGTGTTGTGTTCAGAAATCCTCTTTTGTCTCTCATCAAACCCCACCAGCTGGTTGCATTTGGCACTGGTGACCAGAATCTTGGAATCAGCCCCCAGTTAGAGGCCAGCACTCAAGGCTCCTGCAGTCAAAGGGAAGGGAAGGAGAGGCAGAGGCCAGCCGGCTTCCTCACTCAGGCCAGTTGTCCCTGGCATCCATCCCCATGCACCTGCCGGCCACACCCGAGCCCAGCCTGACTCCTCCGCTCCTCCCTGGGCTACTTGGCGCTGCTGTGAGAGACTGAGTGTGACCATTACAGTGTTCCCCACAGGGCCATTCATTTTCTCTTGAGCCTTACTCTAGAGGTCATGTGGCAATGTTTCTGTATTTCTCCTTGGCCTTAACCTAGGGGATCTTGGAAACTACTGTACGTCAAGAAAATTGAAGCCATTAGATGCAATCTCTTAATGTCCTTACCCCTGCCTGCAAACTTTCCTCCTTCATATTCAACTTGACCAGTGTTACTATGGTCTTGAAGGTAGCATGTTTCGCCCGCTTAGAGCCGACTCAGCCATCCCGTGGTGGACTTCAAGACCTCCATCATCTCTTCGACCTCTCTGTTCCTGCACCCTTTCCTGTAACCTATTAATGTGCTCAAGTCTCCCACTAAAAAGGGCTCCACATCCAGCTCTGGCTACAGTGCATTCTTCTCTGCCACCATCCCCCCCTGTCCATTGTTGGTCGCTCACCTTGTGCCACCTGCAGGCTGACCTCATGTTCCTAGGAAGGTGACAGCTCAGCAATTGCCAGCCACAGAGATCCTGGTTCTTACCTTTCTGGCCTTCACTGCTATTTGACACCATTGATTCTTCTCCCTTTTAAATTTACTCTGTCCAGGGTTGAGGATTCAGCTCAGTGGCACAAGCACCTACCTGGCATGCAAGAGATTGTGAGTTCACTCCCCGGTACAAAAAAAAAAAATGTACTCTGTCCCCCAAACCAGCTCCTTTTATATTTTTAATTTAATTGATTATGTCGCCACTCACCAACATGTTGAAGCAATATCCAGAAACATGGATGCTACTGGTTCTTGATTCTCTTTTAAGTTTTTGGGTTTCAGGGAATCAAACTCGGGACCTTGTGCTTGCCATGCAGGTGCTTATGTCACTGAGCTATATCCCCGGCCTGTCAGTTCTTGATTCTTCCCTTGTCTGTAGCTCTCACTTCTGGCTCACAGGTCCCATCAACTTTATCTTCAGATACATAGTTCAGGGCTCTGTCCCTACTCCTCCCTCCCATCACTACCTCAGCTGAAGCTTTTATCATTTCTCTTGTCAGGAACCTCCAGAGACCTTGTATTTAATCTGACCATGTCACTTTCCTCTCTCAAAACTTCCTCGGCCCCTAATTCCTAAAGTGTGGGTGAGTCCTACAGATGTGAGCTCACCTAAGTGGGTGCCAGGCCCTCAATCCCAGCCAGGCCATCCATGGTCTTAAACTGCCCCAAGGCTTTGGTTCTTGCTCCCGACCAATCCCTGTTTCTTATCCCTGCCCTGGGTTTTGGGTGTGGTGAAGGGGTATTGAGCTGGAAAAAGGAACTGAAGGAATAGAAGAGGAATACCCTAAACCTGAGCTTGCAGTCTTGTCCAAGCTTCTGCTTTCCTTGGCACTGGCACCTCCAAAAGCCCTGACAATTCAGTAGGTGGAGTGAAGAATGGGAGCCCAGAAGCTGGCATCTGCCTCAATTCTCCACCCAGCTGAGCCCTGGCAGTCCTGTGGCTCCTCTGTGCCAGTCCCCTTAGCTGTAGGAGAACCACTGCTCAGGGCCTGGCCAGAAGTTAGTTCGCGTCAAATGTGGCTACCAGAAGGAGGGCTAGGTAGAGGCCTCCCTAGACCTGTCCTCCACTTAGGAAAGCAAGTGGAGCCACTAGGGCTTGACCTCTGAGCTTCATGGCTGGATGCAGACCCTACCTACCTCTTACTGGCCAGGCAGCTTTGAGTAGAGTTTTGACCCCCACACATGAGGGTTGGTGACTCTCACTCACATGACTGTGTTATAGTGTAACTTCCTGCCCATCGAGTCAAAGGTCCTGTAGATTCAACAGGGACGCCCTGCTCTGTGTTATCTGGGGCTCCTTTGACACGAGGGTACCCTTCCTGTCTATTGCATCCCACACCCTTGCTGACGTTCAGCTCTGAGCCTCCCAAGGGGAAGTACTCCTAAGGCTCCCTCATCTCCCCTCCTGGGCACAGAGATGAGCAGGAACTGAGGCTGGGGGCTGACAGGCTCAGAGGAGGCCGAGGTCCTGGAAGCTGAGGCCTCCACTGATTACTGTACCACAGGGGACATGAAGGGTCAAAGTTCCAGGCTGGGGGTCAGGAATCCTGACAACCTCAAGCAGAGTGAGCCTTCTCTCTGAGCCTTGCTTCAAATGGACAAGAAGGCCCATGACTTCCACAAGTTTGGTTCACATAAGTGAAGAGATTTGAGGGAATACCCAGAAGAATTGTTTATACTGAAATAAGTTATGTAATTATTTTAACATTTACTAGAAAAAACATAATTAGTGCCTCCATGATTTTGTGAAAGCTGATAAGGGCAAGTAAAAAGGGGCTGGGAGGTGAGCTTACGTTAAAAAACAAACACAGGCAAATGGTGAGTAGAAATGGTACAATACATGATGGAAACCTGGAAGCCACTGTGCATTAAAGATGTAGGTTTGTGCCCTGGACCCAAGCAACCTCTAAGGTACCTTCAGAGCTGACATCCTGCTCTCTCCCAGTGGCAGGCTCCCAGCTGATGGAATGGGGTGAGAAGAGCAGGAGAGGTTTCCGCCAGGCTGTCCTGCCACAAAGAGCCTCACACCTGACCCCCTGCACTGTTCCCAGCCCACCAAGGCACCTTGCTGTGGTGGCCAGAAGGATGGACACAGCCAGCCTGTCTGGCTCCAAGTCCCCACATTGACTCTTCCCCCTGTGTGACCTTAGGCAGATCAAGCTGTCTTGCTTTCCTCAACTGACAAGTGGGACCAGTGATTCATCTCATAGGGGACTGACTGTAAGGGACAAGTGTGTGTGGATGTGTGTGTGCACACAGGTGTGCAACATGCCTGGCATGTACGCGTGGTGGGTACAGATGCCCATTGTTCTTAATGTGTATCTATGTGGTGAGAAGCAGCCCACTCCTCAGCCCACTCCTCGGGCTCCTGTCTGTAGGGAAGTAGCATAGAATCTAACTGGGGTGACGGTGAGGAGGCCAAGGGTAGAACACAGGTCTCCCAGCGTCCAGCACAAGTCTCCTTCCTAGGTCAGCAATTCTCGCCATACGGAGCTGAGCTTCTTTATAGAAGTTCCACAAGCTCCTCAAATGTCTGGGAGGATTGTCTAATCTAGGTTCCAGTTTCCTTAGCTCACCCCCAACCATGTGGCCTGGGTCACCTCCAGGGCCTCTGCCACCCTGGCTTTGAGCAGTTCTGCAGATGTGCCACCTGCACCCTGCAAAGCCCTCCCCTTCCCGCTATCTGAGTCCCTGAAGAACCACTGCAGCCCTTGTCATGCTCCACCCAACCCAGGACTCTCAGTCATCACCTGCCAGCCCTGCCTCCCAACCTGGTGTCATGAAAGCCACTGGAGAGGTAGCCACCCTCCCGGACCATCAGTATTCCTCCCACAAAGAGACCCCTCTGTGTTCCCAGCTAACCCAAACCCTTCCAGCCGCAGACTTCCACTGCAGAGGGCACTGTGCTTCCCTGACCCCCAGAGCTTACAGATGCGTCATCCCTCCCTTGGCCTTCCCCTCGGCACAGCATCTGTGCTCCTCCTAGGCTCCAGCCAGGAGCTGTGTGTCTCTTGCTTGGACTTGGGGCAGCCAATCACGGCGGGCCAGGATGGCCCTCTCTCCTCCTTGGGAGCTGATCCCAGATCAGAGGCGCCCCCACCCTTGCTCCCTCCCCTTCTGGGTGTGTCGCCCCGCTGTTTGAAGCTTAATCAGGTAAAGTGTACCTGGCTCCTGGTGCTGTGGCGGGGAAGCCAGGCAGAGGCCGCTGCTGCAGGTGCTGCAGGGCAGGCAGGCGGCTCGGGAGGTCCTGCAGTCCCCTGGAGCCACTGGCTAGGATCAGCTGCGCTGGAGGAGCAAATCCCAGAGAAGCAACCGGTAACTGTGTGAACGTGGTGGCTGAGGGATACATCGGAGTTTGGTCCCAAAATAGAGAGAGGAGGGAGGCCAGGCTAAACATTGTTTACTCAGGGCTCAGTCACCCTCAGTGGCTCTCCTACCCAAAGGGAAGGAAACAGCCCTGCCACCTCCGAGGGGAGAAGGGCAGATTAGCTGTGCTGCCACGGCCATCGCTACCAGCCCGCGCTGTCCCTGGAGAGCCCACTGGCTTTGGTCTGATGCCTGTCAGTGTCCAGAGATTATAACAACTTTCTGGGTGGGAATCAGTGAGGGGAGGCTTTCTTGGGAAGGAGCGAAAACATAATGGGGTCGGGCACGGAAGGGCCTAAACCTGGTCTGAACTTGCAAGTCGAGCCAGCTCTAAGAGGTGCAGGGCAATGGTTAGAGTCAAGGCCTCCTGAGCAGACTGCTTGGGCTCAATCCCAGCTGAGTGACTTAGCAGCTGTGTGACTACAGCCCATCTACTTATCTGGGTCTCTCTGCTAGTACCTGTTAAGTGGGTTAATAACAGTATCTGCCTCATATAACTATTATGAGAATCAAATGAGAAAAGCGCTTGGACTAGTAGCTAGTCCAGGGCAAATATCCTCTCTACATACATTCTCTCTGTCTCTGTCTCTGTCTCTGTCTCTGTCTCTCTCTCTCTCTCCATCCCTACAGTACTGTGGATTGAACCCACAGCCTCATTCACACGAGGCAAACATTCTTGTGCCTATTTTTGTTGTTCTTAAGTTTACTATTTACTGGAAGTATGATCTCCTTGAGTTCACTTTAGCTCTCAGAGCCCTAGTTTCTCCATCTGTAAAAGGGGAACAAAGTTACCTGCAAGTGAAGTTGAGGAGGTTAAATAAGAGCTAGATGTCCAGTGAAGAGCCATGTCGTCTCCTTCCCAGTGATGTGACTCAAGATTCCACTCTGTTAAAGCACCGTATTTCTGCCTGTTGGTGCCTGTGCTTTTCACCCTGATCCTGGAAGAAGCACTTGGCATGGGTGAGTTTTGCATTTTCAGGCCCCTGACCTCTGCCTGGCTGCCCCACCACAGACATCAGGCATAGCAGATGTGGCTCGTGAGAGTGGCAGCTTTGCCATAATTGTATACAGGGCCTGTGACACTCACATAGGACTGTAGGCCTGAAGATTGGCTCACTCCTCCACCAGAGCCTGCGTTTTGGACAGCTGAAGGATATGGGGTGCGGTGCTGGGCCCTGTCAGAGGCAGAGGTTTATAGGGTGCCATTCTGCCTTTCCAGGAACTCCTTACTCTTTAAAAAAGCAAGATGCAAACGTGTGTCAAGGTAAATGGCAAGGCAAGCAGACACTGTGATTAATGAGGGACCAACACACAAAGGCTTCAGGATTCTGAGAAGAAAGACTAGACAAAGGAGAAGGAAGAGAAGGCTGCATGGACAGAGAGAGACGCAAACAGTTCCAGGAGGAGGAGGAGAACTGGGGTGGGTGGAAAGGTGCACAGCTGGTGCTCCTGGAGGGGGGCAGCTCATGAACACAGGCTTTGAGGGGAAAAGGTGGGAGCTGATGGAGAACAGAGAAAGCAGAGACAGGCCGGCTGGTGTGAGGTACGAGAAGGCAGAAAGTTTGGGGATAAGAGGACCAGCAGCCCCCTGTGAACCTTATGTGTCAAGCAAGGAAATGTAAGCTGCAGGAAGGTAGTAACTGTCTGGGGGACAATATTTTCTGAAGATGAATCTGAAGTGCATCCAGGGAGTTAATATGGGGCAAGCCCGGGGCAAGGAGAGCAGCTGGCGTGCACATGCGCCGCACCTGCCGTTCACAGAGTAGCCTTAGGGACCTGAGCTCCTTGACCTTGATCCAGGGACGTCAGTGCTATGGAAGAGAGAGAAGAGGCTTGCTCAGGGTCCTGTGGCTGTAATCAGCAAAGCCTGATTCTAAGCCACATCCAGCTGTCTCCAAGGTGCAAGGAGATACAGAGGTCACATGAGACAGGTGGGGAAATCCCAGAGGCATCCTGGACGAGCAGGGAGCTTCAAGGACCCCGGCCACCATGCGAGGTACCTGGGTAGGGTGGAGTGGAGAAGCCAGGGACACAGTCTAATCTGGCCACAGGTCTCAGCTCTTTTGCCTCCTGCTTCTACCCATGGAGGGGGCTGCGGACCCCTTGAGACTCAGATGACAGTCAGTGTGTGAAGCATCACAAATGCTCAACATTGTTGCTTCATGCTCTTCCTTCCCTCCCTGCGGACAGGTGCCACGGGCCCTTAAA
Organism: Dolichotis patagonum; assembly: GCA_004027295.1. NCBI lineage: Eukaryota > Metazoa > Chordata > Mammalia > Rodentia > Caviidae > Dolichotis > Dolichotis patagonum. Next base: position 149,649 of record PVJX010000502.1, on the reverse strand, counting down.
CTGTAGCACCCAGAAATTCTCTGAATCTGTGACCGAAGCCAATAGGCCTTTGAGTTTGGGGCAACCTCGGTCTTTTCTTCCGTGTCTCCTGAAGGGTTTTTTCCCCCACAGAATACACATCATCTACGTGGAGACTCCTTTTGGGGAGTCTTTCTCCGCTGCTTGAGTTGTTTCATGAGATACACCTCAGTATGTCTCTGTGCTTGTGGTCAGCACCGGAGTCCAGGTCAGGAGGCCAGGGGAGGAGATAGCCATGGTGATGGCGAGCAGCTCACAGAGCAGAGGCCCAGAGGGCCACACTGAGCAGCACCCGCGGTCAGCGTCACTGGTGCCAACACCCAGCCTCCCTGACTTCCCAGCCTGTGACCCCAGTTCCAAGGCTGACTGCTCCAAGCCAATGGAGGCTCCAGTCCAGCTTGAATTTCTAGAGTCAACGCTGATTTCTTCCCCAGAACTTCCTGGTTCGCCCTGAACATGCCTTCATGGTGCCCATGGGATGCTTTTCCATTCTCTTTGTCCTTCTTAAAAATCAGTGTCAATGAATTCAAAAGTACTTGTGAACACCTATCCTGTGCCAGTGGTGCTCAAAACAGGGATGAGAAAAATGCACATCTGGACAGAGTAGGTAACAGCACAGTGGGAGACCAGGTTCTCCCGAACTCTGCCCTTCCGCTTCCATCCTGCCGTGCTCCCCCCGGGCCCACCAGGGCTGCGGGACTCCTTTGAAGATCTCCCTACTCGCTGAAATCCATGGTAAGGAGTAGTTCTCTTTGTTTGTCCACTGAGTTACACTCACATACTACTAGATGGTTTGCGGTCAAGATTTCAGCTGTCCCCGCTTCTAAACCATGGCCGCTTCTTCCTTTTTGAGTAAAGAGTAAGGCGAGGGAGAAGGAGTAATCTATGAATTGGACTTTCTGTCTCCTGAGCCTCAGTTTTCCTCCTTCTTCCGGGCTGAGAAGCAGTCACCCCCAGAGAGGATGATGACGATTAGCTGGCCCCAAATTGTTCACAAGCTTCTTATGAATCCCCAGTTCAACATTCATCAGTGTGTCATTTACATTGGTGATGGGCATGGGGAAAGTCTTATGTGAGGGCTAGCTGTTCCCTGGTCCAGGCATGCTCCAAATCCCAAGCTCTTATTGGTGTCAGCAGCAAGCAGGTCACTGTTTCTGAAGGTAAACATAGCAGTTCTGCTGGTGATAAATGCATAAAAGCATTTTCCTCAAAGCTCATCACATACATGTAAGGATATTAGAGAAGTGGTCCCTACACTTTCTGCCATCCAGTGGAAAGAGAATGGTACCTGGTGGTGGCTGCTACCTTTAAAATGACAATCGCGAAGGTCAACAGTGACAGCCCTTTGGTCTCTGTCTGGAACTCTACAATTCACAGAAAGATTTTGCCAGCTTACTCATTTGCTTATTGCCCCCAGCCCTGGACAGTACTGTCCATTCCTGCCAGTTCTGGAGAGTCAGGGCTGAGATGGGAGCACGCATGCTTTGTTCACCCTGTGGCCGGTGGGTGGTGTCCTTCCTTTGGATTCCTTTTTGCCTTCACCTCGTGGGTAGGCTTGGACTCTGCTGCATATGGTGAGTGGTGCTTACTCAGGACACCAACTGCCTGGGTATAAATCCTAACTCTGGGTTGTACCAGCTGTGTGACCTTGTGCAAGATGCTTGATTCTTCTGGACCTTGGACTCCTTGTTTGCGAGCAGGAGAAAGTATCAGTCCTGACATTGAAGGGTTGTAGTGAGAATCCTGGGGTGCTTACTACAATATCCGGCATACAAGTGAACACCAAGTGTGTGTTCGGCATGGTTACTGACATGTAGTCCTTTGCTCCTGAGCGAGGAGGTGCTCTGAGGCTTTCTCCCCAGCAGCCCCAGAGACTCAGAGGTGGAAGCTGGTATCCTTCTTGGGGAGTGGAGGTAGCTGCCCCTCAGAATGTCTTCCTGTGACTTAACATTGCAAATACCAGATTATAGTCATGGCTTTAGGAAGAACCAAGCCATTCACCCAATTCTGGCCCTGCGAGATCTTGGATCTGATTCATTTTTTTGTTTTGTTTTTGTTTTTGTTTTTTGTACCAGGAATCAAATTTAGGACCTCAAACTTGACAGGCAGGTGCTGTGCCACTGAGCTATATCCCATTCCAAAATCCTGTAATAATCATGAATCCTATAAAAAGCTGGAGACCTCCGTCTATCGAAGAAGGTCCTCATGTATCAACCCAACCACCTTGGTAAACAACAACCAAGCTGTGCACCCCTGAGCAGTTCTTCAGCCTCTCTGAGCCTTAGTTTCCTCTTCTGCAAACAGAAACAATGGTGCCCACATCCTCTGAGGTGAGAGGATTGCACGGGGTTAAGGAAACAGTATCAAGCAAAACAGCAGGCACCTGAAGACACCTGATCCACACTGGCCTTCTCTTCTGCACCTCCTTTCTCTTCTTAGAGATTCTCAGTGAGGTGACACCCTTTGAGGGTATGGCTTATGGCTTGGTCCGTGCCAAAGCTCTGTGATTTTTTGTTTGTTTTGTTTTTGTTTTGTACCGGGAATCGAACTCAGGACCTCACACTTGCCAGGCAAGCGCTAAATCCCTGGCCCAAAATGCTTGCTTCTGGGAACAGAGAGGGGGAGGCAGAAGGACTCTGCTATTTTTATTTTTTGGTTTTTTTGGTACTTGGGATCAAACTCACAACCTTGTACTTGCCAGGCAGGCACTCATGCTATTGAGCTAAACCTCTGGCCTGGGGATGCCAAAGCTCTGTGATGCTTTCCTCTTGGTGACAGTGGCTACAGAGAGGTTGCTTGGGAGTAGTCAGAGGTTTCCAAAGCTGAGGGATAAGGGATGGCACCGAGGTCGGTGCATGGCGCTGCGCAGCTGTGGGGCCTTGCTTGGTGAGGCCAAGACAGGGAGCTGAGTGCATCCACCAGAGGAGGAAGCGGGAGGTGCATACCAGCTCACCTCACGGTGCCTGGTCTCCGTACCTGACCCCATGGTTGCAGACGCTACACCCTGTGCATTCTCAGCAAGATCCTGAAATGACTCGATCAATGTGGATTTGCAGGTGTGGGATATGTGCACAGTGAGAACAGAGAGATTGTCCTAGAAATACAGGCCAACAGGCAGACCCCTAATAGAGGTGGTGACAATCTAAGTTCTTAAAAAGGGTTTATTCTGGAGGTGGTAAGGCAGAAGTTCTTGAAATGCATTCTGTTTGATGTTAAACTTAGGGATTTTTTAAAAAGCATGTTCTGTAGTCCATTTGGAAATTCTGGATTAAAGGTAGACAGGCTTCTTATCTGCTGGACTTCCCCAGGCCTCCAGGAGGCGACAGTGCCCTATGGATTGCCAGGAGTGGGACTCCCAGTTGTGTTGCCCCGAGTATTTGACCGAGGGGCCATGTGGGCAAAGGTTTTAGTGACTGCCTGACCTGGGGGCAGGAGGACATGGGAAATGATGCTGCAAAGCCAGTACCGTGCTTTGAGTCCTTTTCCTGGTTCGGGGCACTGACACGGACAGGAGGCTTTGGTAGCAGCGCTGTAAGCTGAGCCCCTGCGGAGGACCTTTCAGCAGATAGTGGAAGCAGAGGCACTGTGATGAGCTCACATTTGCCCAAGCTAATTCTGGAGCCATGAGTCTCCTGTTGGAAGGGACAAGTGCAGGCAGTTTCTGACCTCAGACCTCTCACTCTGGCTGTAGCCTCGAAAGACAAAGAAGTAAATGATGTTGTCTATCAAAGATCTTATCTGCCTTTGCTGAATGAATAGTTCAGCCCTTCCTAGGGGGTCCTACCAGTGTCAATCAACAAACATTTATTAATCCTGAATTGTATGTCTCAAACACGAAGTGTAAGACAAGAGTTCTTGTGTTTTTAGTTTGCCAGCAGGGCTGGGCGAGGTGCAGGAAGAGTTCTGGGAGGCCATCAGGAATATAAGACTGGGGAGAGGGAGCCTGGTAAACACAGGGCACCCAGGAGGAGGCTAGGACAAGGGTCAGTAGGTTAGTTATAATAGCCATCTACAGGAGGTTACAACAGCATGCCACCCATTCTTCAGGAGGGGTCACGATTAGAGCTTCACATGACAAGAAGGGGCTAGCGCTGGTGAGGCAGACACTACATGTTGCACAGTTAGAAGTGGAGGGCACTGGAATCAAGGCCTTGGGGGACCCGCCCCGCCACTACTGCCAATTTATACCTCTGTTGCACGGTGGGGTGAAAATTATAAAGCCCTTTGCACAACGTCTGGTGATAGCTGACTCCTGACAAAATAGTAACTGCACGGGGCACAACCGTGCCCATGTTGTGGTCATGAAGAGAAAGCTGGGTGGAGCGTGCCTCCTGAGAAAGCCATGTGCAGGACATCTGGCACCTGCTGCCCACCTCGGGCCCCCTGACCTGCTCTGTTAGCTCTGACCCTCACCTGCTCTGCCACTGCCCAGGTGAAGCCGACCAGCTATCTTTCAGGAGTGGCTGCAGAGATTAATGTGCAGGCAGAAAGCTGCTACACGCTATTTTAGACCCTTTTGTAACCTGTAAGATACCTAATACTGAAACAATGCACTATTTTTTATTTTTTAAAAGTACATTTAATTATACCTATTTTATCTGTATAAGGAAAATTTAAGTGATGTGAATTCCTTCACAAACTCGAGGGAAAAAATTAGTAGATTGACAGAAAGTCCAGTAGTTCTTCCCTGAGGGTCCTTTCTTACTCTGAATTTTCCGAAACACCCCGGAACTTATAGAACTCCAGAAGACTTGTAAGGACTTCCATGCACGCCCCCATGGGGACAGGACCTAGAACCTCACCCACAGTCTACTGTCATTACTTCTTCCCACCGCACTGTGGCGCTGTTGACAGCTGGTTCCACGCGGGCAAGTGAACTGAGCCTATGGGAAGGTTCAGGCTGCTGACAGATTCTGCCCTGCCAGGGCATCTGCTCCAGTTTCCTAAGGTGAGGCACAGGGGCCTCCGGGCGGTAAGCTCCTGTCGCTTGACTCAGCCCTTTTCCCAGGAACAGGACTCCGTGAGCCACACTGGTAAGAACATCTTCCAGGGAGCATTTATCTTCCCAAGGATAACTAGGGTGACCTGCGATATTTCTCCTGCCACAGCAGAGCTATAACTTTATTCTGCAGTGGGATTTTAGCCGATAAGAATCATAATTAATAAGATCTTTTTGTTTGATCAATGCAAACCTTCCTGATTGTTTGATCAGGGATGAAGACACTAGGAGAAATACTGGGGGAAGAAGAGAAAGTTGATTATTATTTATCGGTCCTTGATTCGTAACTATGGCACCTCGGGAAACTGACTTAAAAGCTTTGTGTTATGTCTGTTCTCCCCCCTTGAGAAACTGGATAATATGATTAAGAATGGTGTGAGAATCAATAAGATGATTCATATATAGCACTTAGCAGTATCTTACATATAATAAATAATAAGCACTAACCGTGATTATAGGTATCTCATTAGAACGCTATCTGACTACTTTATCTCAGCACTGGTGCAGTCCCTGTGTGTGGAAGGCCCTCACGGTAGCTCTACTGAGCACCATGCTGCTTGGTAAGGATGGGCTCCACCGCTTCGCTGGGCTTCTGTACGGAGAAGAGCGTCTGCGATAGGAAAGAACCTGTTCACTCACAGATGTGTCCCCACTTGTTCTCCCTGGCAAGTTATCCATTCTGTTCTAATAGAAAAGGCCAAACTCACAGAGAAACACACAGTCCTGCCATGAGGCTTCTTGTCTGAGCCAGTTTTATGAAAACAATGTCAATAGTATATGAATTGTTTAATTTAAAAATAAATAAGCTATGCATATTGAAGCACAAGCAGAGGTTAAGTTATAGTTATTAAAATTGCCATTAACGTAAATATGTTTCTGACCTCTGTCAGATCAAATTTTAAAAAATAAAGTTGACCATGACCAGATGGGCAGCATGTTGGGGAGAACAGTCTGGATCCCAAATTGCTACAGAAGAAGGCTGCTAGTGGGTATTTTGAGCAGCCTTTACATGCCCAGCACTCAGCAAGGGACTGGGAGCAGGGCACCAAAAAAGCAGATCCCCAGCCCTGTCCTCCCCTCTGGGTGCTCTGAATGAATCTCACAATGCACAGCTTTGAAAGCCACTGTTAGGAGCTTCTGCACTGTGTGGCAGAAGCTGTATTTACGCCCTGTCCTATGGATGACAAGGTTGGGCAAAGCAGAGAGGGGCACAGAGGCCCAAAGCCGGAATCAGAATCAGTGTGAGGAATAAGCAGAGTATTGGAAGCATCCGTGTCCTGATGGAAACAAGCGCTCCTTCGGGAAAGGAAATCTTCCACAACCTTCACTTTAAAATGCTGAGGAGCCCTCAGAGACTGTGGAGAAGGGGAGGCATGCAGGAGTATGTCCTGCCATCTCCTGCATATTCTTCTACTTGAGAACAAGCACAAGCTCCACAATACTTTGAATCCTTTTCGATTTTTTTAGGTTCTCATCCAGCGTGGAAGACAGAGCTAGCTGGGAACAGACTTAAGGTCTGCAAAAAGGACAAAGGTGGGAGGGCACAGGACTCCTGGGGACCTGAGTTTGCCTCTGACCTACTCATCAGGGAGACGGCCGGCCCCTTTCTGTCTCATGGAGAAGCCATGACACTGCCCCGTCACTGTGGGATGCAGTACCCACTCAGTAAACAAGAGAAGAACGGTAGTAGCCTGACAAGTGTTAAAATGACACTTAGGGACCCAGGACATGCACAAGAGAGGGGGACAAGGGCAGAGTGTCTTACTAGAAGCAACCTTTGCTAACTACCGGTGATGAGGCTTGGTGGCACCTAAACTCAACACAGACCAATTATTTCTGAAATAACAGCCTCCTGAAGACTGGGACAGGCTACATGTAATTAAGTCCCACCCTGACAAGCCCACCTCCCTGCCTGATTCCTTCTCTCCGGTATTCAACAGGGTTGTGGAGCATTATTACTTGCCAGAGGCTGGGCTAGGCTCTGGGAATGTAACAGTGCAAGAATAGTCCCCTCTGTGAAGACAAGTCCAGGGTGGATGGAGGGTATATTTGGGACTCTCACAGTCTGGGCAGGGAAGGTGTTGGTCATTGACTCTCTACCGGGCAGAGGGCTTTGAAAGTGCCAACACTACCTGAGTTTCCTGTGACGAGGGTTAACCTGTGATTGCTGCTGCAGTCTCAATGGCTAATTGGCCATTTCTGAGCCCCTTTTAAATGTTAGACCCTGGAAGGTATCAGTGATGAAAGTTGATCTCAATTCTTGAAGGAAATGACATAACTGGGCATTTTAAACTTAGCGAAAAGGCTGAGAAGGAAACCCAAGACACTTGTTTTAGCCAGGTCCTGCAGGAGGTGTTTTGGGGTGCGCTTATTCCATGTTTGATTCTCATATCTAGTTGATCTCTTGTGAAGGATGTTTTCAGGGTTTCCTTTATGGAAACCACAGCTCAAGGAGGTCCACCCAACTATTATCAGGGCGATTTGAGCCCTGATCCGCACCTCTCCAGAAGCCACACTACCTCCTCTCTCAATGCTACATCCCTTCTGAGGCTGAGAGGGATGCAAAGAAGCCCCTAACTCAGTTCACTCTTCTCTTTTTTAGAAACATTTCCCCAGGCCCCATCTATTAAGCGGGTGCATTCCTGACAACTTCAGTCAACACAAGACCCTGAGACAGCCTGGGGATCCCCAAAGTCCGCGAGGAGCAAGAACCAGGCGCTGGAGACCCCCATACACACACCCACATGGAGGCCTGCGGCTGGGGCCAGTAGGAGGTGCCCACGCTGGGCTGAGGGAGGCAGGGCGCTCAGCCCTGTCGCCCGCCCGTGAGTGGCGTGGAGTAGGGTAAGGGCTTCAGAGATCTGTAGCACCATGAGCGGGGTTGGTATATGTGCCTGCTGACCCTGTGCAAGGGGCCACGTTTCTCCAGAGCAATGGCTCCCGTTAGTGAGTCCCCTGAAGCTACTCCAAAGAACAAAAAGAGGCCCTAGCAAGCGCTGCAGAGGTGCTGCTGGCGATGTGACTGTCCCCGTGGTCAGAACTGGGCAGAACCCTAGCAGGGGCCACTCGGGAACCTTCTCACTCTGGGTCCGGCTCCCCGCAACACCATGAACAATAACTTCTGCCGGGCCCTGGTGGACCCGAGGCCCGTGGGTCCCCCTAGCTGCATGCAGCTGGGCGTCGTGCCCCCGCCCAGGCAGGCGCCGCTGCCCCCCGCCGAACCCCTGGGGAACGTGCCCTTTCTGCTGTATCCGGCGCCCACCGAGCCGCCTTATTACGACGGCTACGCAGGGGTGCTGCCCTACGTGCCCTTCCCGGGCGCCTTCGGGGTCTACGACTGCCCCTTCGAGCCCGCCTTCATCCAGAAGCGCAACGAACGCGAGCGGCAGCGAGTCAAGTGCGTCAACGAGGGCTACGCGCGCCTCCGCGGCCACCTGCCGGGCGCCCTGGCCGAGAAGCGGCTCAGCAAGGTGGAAACGCTGCGCGCCGCCATCCGCTACATCAAGTACCTGCAGGAGCTGCTGAGCGCGGCCCCGGACGGCACCCCGGGCTGCGGGCCGCCAGCCGACTCCCGGCCCAACCGCCCCGGCGACTGCGAGGCGCTGGCGCCCCCCTCAGTGGTGCCCGAGCCTTCGGAATCCTCTGGCTTCTCGTCCTCTCCTTTCTTTGAGTCTGAGGAATCCAGCCATTGATCAGTCTGAGGCCACCCCGACTCTGGGGATCCTCCCCTCTCCCACATTCCCGGGGAGGGGCCTAAAGCTTTGGAGGTCCATGGCTCTCCCCACCCCACCCCCCGCCCCAGCTTGAGCCTGAGGTGTCAGGCGAGGCCCAGTAGACCTGAGCACCTCGAGAACGCTGCGTTGCCACCCCCCACACACCTGGACCAGCTCTGCCTGCAGCACCCCGCCTCCTGTCCCAGGCTGCAGGGCCACCCTGGACTGACTCATTGGTCAGGCTCCTACTTGGCCTCAGCCAGCATTGGGGAAATTCGGAGCCCCGCCTGGCTCTAGAGGCTCTGCTCTGTCCTCTGTCACCGCAGGGCAGCCCTGTCTCCCCCAATCCCCAGGAGGTGAGAGAACCATGCTTGGATTCCAGTGCGCCATGTTCTGGCCCTCCGTGAGAGCGCCTCAGACACTCGGACGGCTCAGGGAGCTCACTGCCCCTCCAGAGAGGAACCCAGCACCACAGGAAAGAGGCCACGCATGTGCACTCCTGGGTCTCTCTGGCTTCTTGGATGGAGGGCGATTGCACCCCCCCCACACACACATACCCCAGCCCTTGCGTGTGACCCTCTCGGGGGTTTTCCGAGGTTGAGTGCAGTTTCCGCCCTAAGGCTTGCAGGCCTCTGGGGTCTGTTGGCACTGTGTTTGCACCAGAGAGCTAAATAAAAGGACTGTTGAGTGTTGTGATTCCCAGACCATTGTCCCTGCTGACCCCAAACCTGGCTCCTTTCTCATTTACCCTGCGGGCTCAGCCCACTTGGGCTAAGGTGTGGGGCGCTTTAGCTCATGCACTCACGAACACGTACAGAGCACTTAGTATGCACTGAGGGCCCGCGTGCAGCAGAGTGCAGTCCCCGACCCTTGTGCAGTTAAGGGTGAGAAGAGGCCTGGAGTCACTGTAGTGTGTGGCAGGTGCAGAGTCAATACTGAGCACTTTTGTGGTTGTACTGGGAGCCTTCCACCCCAGCTGGGAGGGGTTCACTGTTCCCTGACAGAGGCAGGCGTGAGGAGAGGAGGAGCAGAGGCTTGCACAGATCTCTGCAGGTACTGAGATGGGGGTAGGGGGTGCTGTGGAGCCATGCTAAGCACCTTCTCAAGACAGTGCTCCAAGGCCCAGTCTGAGGTCTGAAGCTGTACCCCTTAGTCTCCCCCTTTGTGAACTCTATCACCCCATCCTTGAAACCTCGTGTCAGTCACCAGTGCCCCTGTTTCATACTAGGCCTGTGTGTAAGTTCCTTTCCCCCACCCTCCTCGGGGGCGAATTGGGTTGTCCATGGCTGGGCTGGAAAGAGTGACAGCTGCCTGGCCTTGGAGCTCAGGCTGGGCAGCAGGGAGCCAGTGGAGGCTAATTTTACTCGCTGGGAGCAGGAAGAGTAATCCTCCACCCCCAGCCCTGCCCCCTCCAGGCTGGCTCAGCAGGACGGGCTAGGCCAGGCCCAGTCCCCAAGGTGGGGGGCACTGGGGACACAGGGAGCAGAAGGCAGTGGGGTGGGGGAGAAGGGAAACGCGAGGTTGCCAGAGGTTGCCAGGGAAGCCATGGAGCCGTCCTCACCCCAGGATGAGAGCCTGAGGAAGAAACAACCCAAGAAGCCTGTTCCTGACGTCCTGCCACGGCCGCCCCGGGCCTTGTTCTGCCTGACCCTGCAGAACCCCCTGAGGAAGGCCTGCATCAGCATCGTGGAATGGAAGTATCCTTGGGGGCCAGCAGTGGGGGACTGTGTGTGATGTGAGGATGGTTGCAGAAGGCAGTTTGAGGTTCGGGTGGCTGAGGACTTGTACTGGGGTGAGCTGCGGCAGTAGGGCCTGAGGAGCCTTCGGGAAGGAAGGAAGATCCCCCCCACCTCCATGCTGGCGAGCAGCAGTGGGTTTGGAGGGCTTCCTGGGGTTTGAATGGGCCGCCCACCTGAGAGACCATCAACCTTCTGGGGAAGAGGCTGGGTCGGGGGGGACTGTCTTCAGCTGTGCCCCAGTCCACATCACCATGGGGTGCCCTCTGGATTTTGAAACCATGGTCCCAGTTTGGTATTTGGTGGGTGTGGGGAGCTGTAGCCCCTCTGAGAAAATCATCTCTCTTGATGGGAGGGGTAAAAGTGAAGTGTGTGACAGTTAAGGGACAGCTTCCCCTGGACCCAGGCCCAGCTGGGGACAGAGCTGAAAGAGAGCTGGGTTTGAAGGAAGGGACTGTGCCTAGCAGCTCCAAGGCATGAGCCCAGCAAACCTGGCTGCTTTGTCTCAGACTTACTGCCCAGGGGACAGGGACTTCAAATGCCTTTCTGTGTTTGCCTGAGCTCTGAGAGGGGAAGAATGATGAAAATATCTGAGTTATTTGGGGAAAGGAGGAAGAAGCTACAGAGGAGAGGAGGCCTGTGTTGAGTGGATTCTGAGAAGGACAGGAATGCTTGAAATATTTCTCCAGGGCTGTGGAAGATGGGCCCCCTCCAGCTGCCCTTTGGAAGAAAGGAGGAGGGAAAACTAGAAGACAGTGGGGAAGAAATATGGGGTCAGGTCAGCCTGCTTCCCACATCAGGCTGCAGGCCTCTCCCTCTGTGGTCAGAGAAGGCCAACTGGGCCACTTCTGCCTTTTCTCCATCCTCCCTCCTCCAAGCCTTCTCCCATCACAAGCCTCTGTGACAAGGCCTCCTCTCTTCTCCAACAGTGGAACTTTCTGGGAAGGAAGTGGAATTGTTCAAACCAGCCCACCTCTGTTGGATGGCTCTCTGTGCCCTTCCCTCAAACCACACACTACCCCCCCCTTTTCTGTCAAGAAAGACAGGACCCTGTGTCTGGGAGATGGGAGGTGTGAGTGGGTGCACACTTACACTGGTGTAAGTGCACACAGCTCTGAAAATTCCAATTTCATTTCTCCATCTTCCCTCTCTCCAGGCCTGCCCTGTGGGAGCTTTATCCAAACCTACATCTGCTCCCTGCCACCCCATCTTCCTGAGGGACCAACATTTCTCTGAGGGACCCCCTCGGAGGATTGCCTGACCACTGTCTCAGAAAGTCCTGGCTCCTTGGGAGGGACGGGCAATGGGAGGTACTTAGAGTGGAGAAGCAAGGCCCCCTGGGTTTCAGCCAGGTTCTGGCCCTGTGGTCCCAGGGGAGTCTAAGAGGAAGTTACCTGTTCCTGAGGGGAGGGAGCCAGGTCCCCAGCTGGGAACCTACAGGATTGCAGGGATGGACCTTGTGTCCCAAGTCCCCAGGAGCAGCCCCATCCCTGTGACATTATAGTTGCAGTCCAGACTGACCCTAAGTGCTCTCTTCTCCTCAATCTTATGAACCGCACATCTCACTGGGGGTCTCCTTAACCCTGGCACCAGACCCTTCGAGACCATCATCTTGCTCACCATCTTTGCTAACTGCGTGGCCCTGGCTATATACCTGCCCATGCCTGAAGATGACAACAACACCCTGAACCTCGGCCTGGTAAGATAGGTCTTCTTATCCTACTTCCTGTGGGCTGGCAGCCCTAGGCTGGGGCATCCCTTGGAAGGCTGTGTTCTGGTGGTGGCACTGGTGATTTAGCTCCTGATGACACAGACCCTCAGACCCTGTCTTTCCAACCTGTGGGGTTGCTGAGGTGTTCAGGGGCTTGTGTGACATCACTAGCCAGCACTGAACAAGTACCCACTGTGCCCAGGTACTGTGCTAAGCACCTAACAGGAATAAATACATTGAATCCTCACAATAATCCCTGTAAAGTAGTCCCATTTGACAGGTGTGGAAATCGAGCCTTAGTAAGGTCAGCTAGTGAGCCACGGAGGCTGAATGCTGATTTCCTTTCCCTGGCTATGTCCAAAAAAAACTCGCTTCCATGGAGCTTGCCTTATGGGAAAGTTTGGCCCAGAAGTCTAATAAAAGAGCATGTTTTAGGGCTGGAAGTGTAAGAACACTGAGGCTTGGAGAAGTTTAGGTCCTCGGCCAGGGTCACCCTGGTCAAGCCTTGTAGTAGGGCCTCACACTCCAACCTCTCTGACTTTGAAACCCACTCCCATACCTGCTCTATTGCTGACATGGTGAAAGCATGAGGATTTCTAAAGGAAGCCTCCTTAGAAGCAGTGCCTTTGGGGCAGTGATGTGGCAGTGGTAGAAAGCTTGTCTAGCATGCCTGAAGCCCTGGCTTGGATTCCCAGCACTGCAAAAACAAAAGCAATGGAGCCACCATTTCAACAAGGCCTTCAGGAAGTATGGAGGTTCTTTAATGCATCTGGGCGGGGGAGACTGGAGAGATTGCCTCTCCTTTGCTGGTTTCCATGGGAATCAGTCTTGAGTAAGGGAGAAGCTGGCATTCTAAATGTGTACTTGCTTTGAGTAGAAAAACAGCTCCCAGTATGGAAGGACAGTGAGACCAAGAGGGCCAGTGCACCGGTACTGGCAGGGAAGGGGCCCACACAGCCTGTGCCTTCTGTGCTGTAGCCTCAGCTCTCCATGTCCCTGGATTTAGAGGGCTTTGGGTCCACCCCTCTCTTTGGGTTGCCATAGTTTGGGCCTTGGCTCCATTAAGAAGTTGACTACATATGCAAGAAACTGCCCTCCTGGAGGTATTAAATTATACCTCAGTGGGTACTTCGTCTTCCATCTTGAAACAAAATGGCCACCTCAGGCTTTTCAAATGGCCTGTGTAAGCTTTTCCTGAATCTCATGTTAGGTGTAGCCACTCACCTATACACACAGGCTGGTGAGCTCCCTGCTAGAGGAAAGGCTGACCAGAAACCTCTGCAAAGCAGCAGATGTCACCTAGCAGGTCAGAGATCCATGGGATGTTAACTGTCAGGGAAGGACTCTAATCTGACCCTTTTGTTTTGACTTCCAGAAAGAGCAGATCAGTTTCTGCCCGAAACCTCCTCATTCCCTCTTGTCAACTATGGGTTCATCTCTGTGATACCCACAAGAGGGAATGAAAGGAGACAGAGCAGGAGGAAGGGAGACTAAATATTTATTTCCTCCTCAGCCTATATGGGCTGCTTGGTAGGCATCTGAGAAAGGCTGGGGACTTTCCAGTTATCAAAATAGCCCATCATTTTTAAGAAAACAGGCTGAGGACCCGTTTTGCATTCTCATTTGTTTTATAAATATATATTTAGTGCCTGTTATGGTACATACTATAAATGTGAACCAAATACACAGTTTTCATCTTCATAGAGCTTAATTAAATTGACTCAATGAGTGATTACTATTGAACCAATTAAACCAGTAATTAAAGTGAACTGGGCCATACGTGAGAGTAGGGAGAGTGATGCCCCACCAGAAGAGAACCCAAGTTGGTTTGGGGGCCAGGGATGCTCTCCAAAGGGTGCATGATTGACTTGAGACTGAAGGATGAGGACTGGGCCGACTTTGTGGTGTGTGACCTGTGCAGAGCCCTGAGTGCAGTGGCCACCATGCTACTGTAGTGTAGTATTGGTATTGGTATTGGTTATGGTATTGAAATTTTAATGAATTTTATCCTTGGATTTATGTTTTGTAAAGGAAATTCACTGGGACAATGGTGCATGCACTAGGAGCTTGAGGACTTGGTTCACACATGGTCTTGTCTTCTACTACCTTCTGCCTCAAAAGATAGGTTCTCAGATTGATTCCTTACCCCTCGGTGCCCTGTACTGTCAGACAGAGACCTGGGTGCAGGAGTGGGGAGGCTCAGGGCTGGGTACAGGGGCCCTCTGGCACGGCAGGGAAGGGTATGGCTGTGGTGGTCCCTACTCTGGATTAGCTGTGCCTCAGCTCATTCAGTGGTGGCTCTGCAAAGCCCATCCCTTGTTCATGTCCTGTGTCTCCTGGAGTGTAAATTGGGATACATAGGTTTTGCCTGACCACAGGGGATTGCACTAATTGATCTGTGTGAAGGGGAGACGCCTGGCCCCACTTGCCCTCCTCTGGCCAGGCTATAGGATGTTGGGTGGCTGAATAGCAACGGGACTGGGGAAGGGTAGGAAGCAGGTGCTTGCTGTGCTCTGCACTTGCCCCATCCATTGGCAATTTTAAAACTCCACAGTAGTTCAAGAGACTGTAAAAGAGAGTGAAGAGCTTTGTGCTTTAGCACCTGTATCAGCACTGAGTTTTCTACATTTTGAACAAGGGGCTCCATGTTTTCCTTGGCACTGGGTCCCCCTGGTGACATGTGGCTCCTGGATGAGGGTGTCAAGGTGAGTGTGGCAGAAGCTCACACAGGAAGGCGGCCCTGGGTGAAGGGAGCTACACAGGCAAAGGGCACAAGGCACAAGATGGAAAGAGCAGGGTGGACAAGTCTTGGGCCACCACATCGATTGAGGCCTGGAGTGACGTGGAAAGCAGGGGAAGAGTGAAGCAGCCACTGATATCCAGGCGTGAACTACGGACAGTGATGGATCGGGTGGGCTTAGTGACTGACTGCATGTGGGACAGGCTCAGAGATGGGGGAATTCAGAGATGTCCTTTGGCTCCCTGAGTGGGGGACAGAATAGATGGTGGTGTCACTCGGCAAGGCAGCAGCTTGAGGTGCATGGAGAGGAGTTTGGCAAGCTTGGCCTTAGCCATGTTGGGATACAGATGCCTGTGTTCCTGGATGGGCAGGGGCCCTGCAGGTCTGTGCATCTGAGGACAGAGCCTCACTCACTTGGGCACAAGCCAGACTCGCCGGGGCATGGCCAGGGCTGGGATGGTGGAGGTGGGCAAGAAACTCCCTGTGACTGCCTGTTTGCAAGCAGAATGGGGGTTCTGGCTCCCGTGATTGTGGTTGGGGCATCCTGACACCTCTCTGCAGGGATCTTCCCTGTAGGTCCCTCTCCTGCTCTTCCTCCTCTTCCCTCCAGCATCTGGCGAGGGATACTGTCTGCTCTCTGTCAGTGGGGAAGCCAGGGATCCTCTCTGAACTGGAGAGGAAACTGAGGCCCAGAGAGGGCAAAGAGTTCTGGCAATGCACAAGGGATCAGAGGGTGCTGAGAAGAGGATCAGGGTGCTGGCATCCTGGCCAGTCATGCGATGCTGTGCTGGAGGGAGGCATGGCCTCTGAAGTCAGCCAGACCCAAGGGCAGTATGATGTGGTGGCTGGAGAATGGATTAGGGAGCTAGAACATAATGCTTGTGAGTTCAGGCTGATTTATATACTTGCTGTGTGACCTTGGACAAGTTATATAACCTCTCTGTTCCGAGACGGAATAGCACTGTACACTTGAAAGACGCTTCTTGATGAGGCAAGTGCTCCTAGGTTGAAGGTCCAAATCCATCATCAGCAACTCCATCCTGCAGGTTTCATGGTGTGTTCCGAGGTGGGCACCCCAGCCGGGAACTCCTGGCCACAGACACTCCCAGTGTGTTCCAGATTCAAAGGGTATAACCTCAACAGCTATGTCAGAGAGTTAGGCTAAGTAAAAATTCCCCTTCAGCCCACTCGCTGCCTGTCCCTGATTTCTCTTTGTCTTCCCTCTTTGAAACATCCAGTTTGCCTGAACGGCTTTCCTGGATACCCCTCTCCAGCAAATCACTTTGTCCTCCAGCAAATCACTATCATCGTTGTGAGCAACACTACGAACATCCAGCCTGTGCTGAGTGCTTCAAATGCTTCCCATTATGTAGCTAATCTCCATAAGGCAGGTACAGGTCTTTATCTCCTTTGTACAGATGAGTAAATTGAGGCACAGAGAGATTAGAGCACTACACATGCCCAGCTGCCTATGTGGCAGACCTGCACCCTGTGTGGGCCTCTTGGTATGGCTTCCTGGACATCTGAAGAGGAGCGGGGAGGGGCCACTCTGCTTCCTGTGGGAAGGGCCTTTGCTGTAATCCTGCTTTCTCCTGACCATGGGATCCAGACCACAACGCACATGCAGAGTGTCCAGGTCCAGCCTCCAGGCCTGCTCCATTTGTCTAGCAGAGAAGTGTACCTTAAGGGGTCTATGGCTACTACTATCCCCCAGAACTCTTCCAGGAGGGTGATGTCACAAAGGGAGACCTTTTGTCAGAGAAGTGGGAGGCTGGAATCCACCCTGAGTTGTGCCTGGAAGCTGAGACTAGAACTCAGGGCTTCCCTCCCAGCTCAGCCCCAAACTCTCCAGAGCCAGCTCTGCCTCTTTCATTTCAGCTGCACCTCAAAATCTGAAAGTGCTCTACTCCTAGAGGGACCCCCAACTGAATAAAAAAGCAGTCTTAGCCAGCTGCAGGAGAGCCATGTGAACAAATTGGAGTGATGAATTATGAATTATTGGACATAGAATAGAGATGGAGAGCTTTTGTTACATTATCTCCCTTCCATCCCCAAAGCAACTTGCGTGGATGGATGATTTTCAAACTGTGAAAACCTACCTCTGAGTAACATACACAAGGAACATGTGTCCAAGATTCATTTGAAGCTGAATATGGTTGGGCTTGTAGTGAGAGACAAGAAGAAGCTGAGGCAGGAGTATTGCAAGCTTGAGGCCAGCCTGAGCAATTTAGTGAGACCCCACTGTGAAATAAAAAAATTAGGCTAAGGATGTAGCTCTGTGGTAGGGTGCTTCTGGTTCAACCCTCAGTATATTATAATAATATTTATGATATATTACAATATGTTATTCTAATATGCTATAAGTTATAATACATAACTTATTTTAATATCAATAATTATATAATGTATAATTACATGATAATAGATATCCTGTAATGTTTTATTCATATTGTAACAGAACAAGCAGGAACATAGAATTGGCTCACAAGGGATTAGAGGAACAGGAATTGTATGACAGTGCAGAAGGAATGCTGGGCCAGGGTTGCCAGGTGAGACACTGTGCCCACTAATGCCCTATGGGACAATAAAACTGGAATCACTATGGCTTTCTTTTGATGAAGCAGAGCCCATCAGCCTCTCTATGACACCCAACATCAAGACTGAAGTTAGGGTGTGCCCCCCGAGTCGGGAGCTTTCAAGGGGCAGAGGAGTTCTGCCCCCCAAGGGACACTTAGCACTGTGTGGAGTCATGAGGTGACCTGGGAATGTGTGAGACTGGCGCTGAGTGGACAGAGGTTGGGGACACGGCTCATCATCCTGCAATGCACAAGACAGCCCCGCCCCCAACACAGAATGATCTGGCCCTGATGCCCATTAGAGCTGAGGTTGACAAACACTGCCCAAGGCAGGCCAGTCATCCTTGGCCAGGCCTGTTAGAAAAGTTGCCAGTGTGAATGACAAGGGCATGGTGCCTTCCCTTTGCCTTATTGCGAAGTGCTGGGACATTTTACTAACTACCCATCTCATAAGTATTGCCCATGCCTGTGCCTGGGTGGGGCAGGATGGAGTGGGCTTGGTGTGGCCGCCCACTTGGCCCCTCCTCACTCCCCTGAGTGCCACTACCGCTAAGGATCATGGACTCTCCCCGCCCCTGCCACATTCCTGAGGCTCAGGTTGCTGCTCAACGCCCTCCCCCAGACTGGCGCCTAAGCCTCCTTAGGGCACCTGTCTTTTTATAGGGTCTGGAATGTGACTGCTAATTCCTGCAGCCAGCAGCCTACTCCATCTCACCATCTGGAGAAGCTGGGGTTTCAGGAGGACCCCAGGCCTGGCCTTGACCTCCAGAGATCCAGGACTTGCGGGGCACAGAGGGTCAGAGCTGTGCACAGAACTGGTGCTTCTCAACCAGGATCTGTCAAAGTAAAACACCCCTGAGCTGAGAGTGGTGGCACACTCCTGTAATCTAAGCTCTCTGGGAGGTTGAGGTGGGCGAATCACAAGTTCGAGCCCAGCCTGGGCTACTTTACAATTTAAGAAGATCTGCTTCAAAATAAAATATAATATAAAGACTGGGGAAATAGCTCAATGTCCAGACCCTGTGTTCAGTCCCCAGGGCCACAAACAAACAGAAGCAGAAGGCTGGCTCTTTGTGCCCCCTGGGAGCCATCCTCCCCACCACAAAGGCTCTGCTCCTAACTGGCGCTGTTAACATCCCCCATCTGCGCCCCTTCACACCAGGACAGGCGCTGTGCACACAGCTGTCTGTGATCAGCTAAGGCCCGGGAAGACCCCAGTGCTGAGCCTCCGAGCTGTGCAGTTTTTAAGAGGTCATGGGAAACCACAGAGCTTGCAAATCCACCACTAGACCCTTGTTGGCAGCTCCCGAACCTCTCTGCACAGGAGCCGCAGTATCTACACTTTAGGACGTGAGACCCAGGAGTGAGACAACCATGTGCGGCCTGGTGGGTGTTACAGGATGGAGGCTCCTCCTCTCCCCCTCTAGCACCAACAGCCCAAGTCACAGGAAGCCAGAGCCCAAGCCTGCTGGGCAGTGACAGCTCCTGGGATCCGGGTTAGGGTAGGCTGTGACAAATGTATCCAGATGTTCCAGGCATGATTTCTCTCTGCCTCGCAGAGCATGGTGGTTGAGACTGTGGAGACTCACTGTGGCACCGGACTGTCTGTATACATATTATAGCTCTGCCGCTTTATAGCTGTGTGATCCTGGAGAAATTATTTGACCTTTCTGTGCTTCAATTTCCTCATCTGTAAAATGGGAGTCAGATTATTTACTATACAAGGTTTTGGCGAGAAGTAGACATATATATATGCATAGAAATAGGGCCTAACATGTTAGGGAGTGCTTAATAAGACTCAGCCATTATCATCACTATTACCCAGAACAGTGCCGGTGCCCCACTGCTGCCCAGGTTGGACTCTGCCTTCCCCTCTCTTCCCTACTTGCCCCCAAGTACCTGTGGTCCCTTCCTGTGACTTTCAGGCCTCTGTCTCCCTGTCCACACAGCACTGGCACATCTGGCCCCCTCTGACCTGAGGACACAGGTACCCAGTGTGGAGAGAGGAAAGAGGGAATAAAGGTCCCCGCCAAAGAGGTAGGATGGCAGGAGAGACCCACCAAATCGGGTCTCTTGGGGAAGGGTTCCTCCAGCTAAATATAGCCTCTTTCCTCACTCCTCAACAGGTCACTTTCCAAACCTGGAGGCTGAGGGCTCGGGGAGACGCTGGGCCTTGGACTCTTGGAGAGCAGTGTGGCAGCCTCGGCCAGCACGCCAAGCTGGCTAAATGGAAGGACGGGGTCCAGGCTGGCAGGCGGGAGGGGAGCCCATAGCCTAGGGCACCTCACTGCCCTCAAGTCTCACTTTCTTCATCTGCAAAATAGGAAAAATATTTCAGCAAGTCCCAACCCCCGTCCACATCAGGGTGAGCAAAAAGTGTGCTGTTTCCCTGTGACCTCACTTCATTTGGGCTCCGAGCTGTCACCGTCACCCTGGGACACAGGAACTCCCACTGGTTATTGGTGCTTGTGGTCACCCTACCTGCCCTAGGAGGGGCCCTGTGTCCCGGCAGTGCTAGGGTCATGAGGGTCACAGGCCCTCTCCACCCTCAGGGGGAGAAGGGTCCCCGGCAAGGTGCACCTGTTTTCCTGAGGCCTCAGCTCCCTCCTCCCCCCACAGATCCAGCCCTTCCTCAGGGCACTGTGAGTATCACCCTTGAGATCTCTGGCCCTGGGGAAAATCTTGGGCTTTAGAAAACAAAAGCCAGGGGCCCTGACCTGCCCTCTGCTTCAGGGAATCCAGGAGCTAAGCAGTCATTACCATTGTTAAGGGGTCTTTGATGGTTGACCTTGTCCAGCCTGCTCAGAGTACCTGCTGAGAGGTAAAGGGACACGAGGGGGCATCTGTGGCACAACTCCCCTCCACAGTCACCCTGAACTCTACCTAGCACCCATCCTCTTCCTCCCATCAGGCAACCCCCTCTGCCTGCTTGGAGAAGTGTGTGATAATCAAGAAAGCACTCGGACAATCTGCTGCAGCAGCCGGATTCATGTCGGTGCAGGTCACATCCCTGGACCTTAAGACAGGAGACTTTTCAGGTCCAGGGGTGGGGAAGGCGTGCTGTGGCAGTGACCCTATAGCCACTCTGATGCCTTTGCTGGCTTCTACCATCCCTGTTAAGGTTCCTCCTGTGGGCTCTTTAGCTCTAGAGTCCTCCAGAGGGGACATGGGTGACCCAGAGATGGGAGTCCAGAGCAGTGCTAGGGGCAAGGACACAGGCAGAGGAAGGAGGTGTGGTGGCAGCTGTCACTGTGGGCCACACAGTGCTGGGCAGGTCCCTCTGGAGGGCAGCCCAGGAAGCCCCCGCCATCTTCCTACAAGCCCAATGCACACCAGAGTGGGGGGAGCAGTGGGGACTGGCTGACCTTGGAGAGAGGAGCAGATGCAGTGGGCAGGTGAGGGCTTCAGCAGGGGGCTTGGGGAGTGCCTGGCACGTGTCAGGCCAGTGGGTCAGGATCACATGCAATCTACCCCCAGCCTAGGGTGGCCCCAGGGGGCTCTGGCAGGAGGCCTGTATTTGGAGAGCTGGTGATGAGGCTCTTGGAGGAAACAGTGAGGAGACTCACTGCACACAGTCAGGAGAGCTACTGGTCCTCCCTAACCTCGGATGTCAGGACACAGTGTAGGCGCCGTTTCTCCTGCCCTGGTGTCAGGAGAGCCTCAGGGTGCCCCTGCCTTTGCAGTGTGTTGCAGTAGAAAGCACAACTTCCCAGCATTTATGTACGCAACCAACCTATCTGGAGTACCTGTGCGCCAAGCAGTCTGATGCATTCTAGAGCAGGGCTTCCCAGAGGCCAGTCTGTGGGGAAAGATCAGGTTATTGCTTTTAACATCCATTTACCATGGACTGATGACGTGTGGCTCCTCTGTGTGCATCATTTCACAGCTTGTGCCAGGTGAGACTTGCCACGTGATCTGACAGACTCAGATCTGTCTGTAATTCACCCGTGAGCTTGGAGCTGCTGGGAATTGCAATGAAACTCTAAAACTCATTCATTGCTTATACAATACTTGTTCCCTCTCAGAGCAATAGCATCAGCCTGTGGACCCAGCCCAGCCTGGTCTGCACCTTGGGTGATGATGGCGGAGGATACTGATTCATTCACTGTCACCAAGATTGATATGTCAGGCACAGTTCCAGATGCAGATGATGTAGCAGAGAACGAAGCAAATTCCCTGAACTCATAAACCTGATAGTAGGTCTGCAGATGCAGTCCATATAAATAGGTAGCAAGTCAGGTCCCAGCAGCTGCTGTAAAGAAAAATAATGCACCATAAGGAATATATATGGAGGAGAGGGTAGCCTGGAAGGTCTCAATGATAAGCTGACATTCAAGTTGGTATCTGAAAGAAGAGGGTGAGCCATGTGGGTGTATCTGGGGAACAAGGAGCCTGGCGGGGGAGACAGCAAGGGGAAAAGCTTTGGGTCTGGAGTTTTTTGAACTGATGCAGGGGATCCTGTGCCCAGGGTTGGGCAGAGGAATCACCATCAGGGGCTATTTCAACCTACAACCCCCAGCAGCTCTGAGAAGCCTTCTGAGGGGGTATTCTGGCCTCCATACCCAAATACTACTCATGACGGGGCACCATCCCACCTCACGTGTTCTTGGGGCAGAAAACCCACTGGGAATCCTCAGGGTTAAAATGATACATGAGGAAGACATGACCTCCGGGGAATGCAGCTGGGCAGTGGGCAGTGAGGAGCCACACGGTGTCAGAAAAGTGCAGAAGACTCGAGGGGCAAATTCTTCCGTGGGAGGTCAGAGGGTTTTTATGAGATGAAAGGTCAGCTGGGTAGCATGCTTTGAGGACTCTCTAAACAGAGGGCCCCGGTGAGTAGAGGGTCAAAGGTTGGGACCACCGGGTGACCTGAAAATCATGCTACCTGACAGGAAGGTGGCCAGTGGGTCAGGAGTGAAGCCACACAGGTGCAGGTCAGCAATCGTGCTGCATAGTGGAGGGTCTTGCATAGCACCTTGCAAGAGAAGAGCATGTAGACTTACCTGGTGATGCCCAGAGCAATTGCAAGCTAGGAGTGGAGGCTGTGGCCAGGTCCTTGTGAAGAAGGGGCTGGTGGAGGGGATGCTGAAGGCAGCAGGTGACTGCAGGTGACAGAGGGCAGTGAGATGGGGAGGAGATAGATAGCGCAGGTGTTAGGGATAGGAAGGTCTGGGCCTGGTGAACATTGGTACCCAAGTTCAGAAAGCTCCCTGGGAACTGGTGTAGGCAAATGCGTGCCACTGGCCCAGGAAGGCACAGGTGAAGCAGAGAAAGTATTTCCTGTTGGCCCTGAGAATGCTCAAAGATGGCACTTGCAGCTGCTTACCCCCAGATAACTCAAAGATTACAGCTCTAACTTTACCTCCAAAGTGTACCACGAAATATCTTACTATTATTATTATTTTTACATTGCTCTAGCGTCAATCGTTTGGGAAATAAAAGACATTCTATTTATAGTGCTCTGTTTTTAGTAGTGGTATTTCCATTTTCAAAATACACTAATTTTTGATCACTTAAAATGAAATGAACTCTGGCAGTGAGCAGCAATTTTTTTATGGGAAATAGATGAAGCGCAAGAGAAGTTCATGTCCAAACATGTTGAGTTTAAGATCCAATGGTGCGAAGCCCTGCTAAGTCATCTGCAAACATGACCTCATGGGGCAGCTTTGTGGAAGCCAACAGAGCACAGTGCAGGCAAAAGCATCGCCCTCACAAGGGCCCGGGTACCTGTGATTTACAGAACATCTGTCTCAGGCCAGGCAATGGTAGACACTTCCTTACCGGAGACTGTTTCACCCTCAAGACCTCTCTTCAAGGTCGTTTTTGTTGACTCAGTCCTGAGATGCTTCCTGCAGACCAGGAAAGTGAGGTTCACAGAGGCCTAGAAACTTTGAGCAAAAAACCCCCAAAAAACAAAAAACAAAACAGCCAATGAGAATCCTTCTGCCATATGCCTACTGCCTCACCCACTAATGGCAACCTCTCAAGGGTTTCGAAGGAAATGTGGGACTTTGGAAGGCTCATGACTTTGATCTCGGGGTGACAGCTAGGCCTTGCCCAGGAACCAGGTCCTGAGCTTAATAAACAAGAGCAGAATGAGTATCCCTGCTTGGCAGATGCCGTGAGGCTAATGCAGTGTGGCATTGTGAGCCTGTTCCCATGGCACAAGAATGGACGTCTCCCTCTTCCACATCCTCTAGGCAAGGGCCGTATCTCACACGCATGCGCATGCATGCCCCCCACCACGCTTCCTACAATAGTGGACTGTCACTCCAGGCACTTCAGAATAGCCAGAAGCGAAGATGGTGAAGAGCTCTGGGCCTTGGAGCTGATTGTGGAAGAACCCAAGTGACCATATTGGAGTCCCACAGTCCCTGACAAACTTGCTCTGCAGAAAGTGGAAGTGGACAGGCAGTGGCAGGTGCAGGCTGCCCTGTGGTGTGCATGGCTGGCTGCCCGGCCTGGGAGCATGGCAGCTATTCTAAGTCCTGTTTTCCCTTCCCTTAACCAGACTTCAGCCTGTTCCCTTGGGATGCAGCTACCTAAACATTTACATGCTGATTTTACTTCCCTGTCCACACTTTGCCTTAGCAATGGACCCGTCAGGACCTCCCTGTGCAGTCCCATGGCATGGAGTAGGTTGCCCCATATTGCCCACCTGTGCTAAGTCCAGCCTCTCTCAAAAATCCCCTGAGCAGAAGGCCGTGGCTTTGCATTTTAATCATCATGTAACATTTCCAGAAGGAGGAGAAAGCTGTGCAATTACATGTTGGTAGAAAGAATGAGGGCTGAGTTTAAGAAAAGCAGGTCTAGTTTATGTATGCCTCACTTTCCCCTTCCACAAGAAGGAAAATATATGCTTTAGGATAATTCTCTGAATAACTTGTTTGAGGTTGCCAGGGTCACAGCCCTAGTAATGAACTCTTTGAAGATTACGTATTTTGCCTCCTACAACTATGTCCTGGGGAGTAAAAAAAATCACCTTCCAGATCAGTCATGGAGTAGCCAGTTCTTCCTCTGGCTGTGTCAGCAAAGGAGCTGTGAGCCGCAGTGTGAGCCAGGCCTCTGTAGTTCCCAGGTGGGGAGAAGCCCTGGAGCGCTGCAGAGACCTGGGAAGTGGAGCTGCAGGAGTCCCCAAGCCAGGGTTCAGATGGCTGCTGGGAGAGCAGTTTCAGCGTGGAGTCCTGACAGAAGGACCCTGCTTCCCCAGTCAGAAATAGCTCTTGTGTGGGCCCAGAAGAGAGGAAAGTAACCTGGCTGAGGACAGGGTGACCCCGAGGAGCAGGTTACCAGGGGCAGTTGTCTGGAGGTGCAGCAAGGCTCTCTGAGAGCTCAACCTCTTCCCTGAAGAGACTCCCTCCCGCACATGCTCAGTGCACCCCACATTCAGATCACCCTGCCTAATAGTTTCTGTCTGCAGGCAGCCAATGTGGGCCTGGAGGTATCGTCAGGGAGGGAAAATGAATTAAAAGACAAGATCCTGACCAGCAAGGAGGGTCATCTGGAGTCCTGAGCCCTCTATATGGGGAGAAGAAAGATGTTTAAACCATAAACTGTCTGGGGTACTTCATCGTGGAGACCACCCCAGATCACTGATTTATTCGTCCAATCCTAGACTCTGGAAGTAGAGGAGTAAAAAAAGAAAGGACAAGTATCTCCTATACTTTATAGAGTTTATATTCTAATGGAAAGAGAGATAAGAAGCAAGACAAGAACATCTATATGAACTAGGCACAGTGTATGCACCTGTGATTCGACCTACTGAGATGGCTGAGGCAGGAGGATTGCAAGTTTGAGGCCAGCTTAGGCCACTTAGCAAGATCCTTTAGTATTTTAGCAAGGGGTGAGTAATAAGAAGACAAAATGAAGCTGGGAAGAAAAACACAAAACATTGGAGGTGGCTCAGTTTTACTTGTTGGTGTTAGGGACTGAACCCAGAGAGAACTGAACTGTATCCTCAGTTCTTATTTTATTTTGAGACAGGACCTCAGTTGTGCAGTGTAGCCTCAAACTTATGATCCTGCTGCCTCAGCCTCCCATGTAGCTGGGATTCTAGGCATGCATGGGGCAGGGGACAACTTTTGAGTAATGACCAGTTGGAATCCAGGGAACCTGCAACTGAGAATGTGAGGTGCTGGGAGGAGGGGTCCTGCCCGAGGGAGCAGCACAGGGGAGCAGCACACCTGGCTTAGCGGTGCTGAGGGACAGGGGAACCTAGCATGACTGGAGGGACAGCAAGATGGGGCCAGGGGTCACTGGGCATGCGCAGAGAAGAGGTGTGACCACGTTGGCTCCCACAGGAGAAACTGGAGTATTTCTTCCTCATCGTCTTCTCCATTGAAGCTGCCATGAAGATCATCGCCTATGGCTTTCTGTTCCACCAAGACGCCTACCTGCGCAGCGGCTGGAATGTGTTGGACTTCATCATTGTCTTCCTGGGGTGAGACTTGGCAGGAGGTGGGGGGCTGGAGTCAGATGCACCCTGAAGACTTGCTGACCCCCAACACCATGATCCTGGGGTGGTGGGGAGCCCCAGCACTGCACTAGCTATGCCAGGAAGTGGCCTCCCTTAGAGCCCAGCTTCCATTAGAGGCTGCCCTGGGCGCCTTCACCGTGCGTAGGGAGGGAAATGCTGCTTCCCGCCCCCTGCCGGCCTGTGCCACACCCCTCCCCAGCAAGGTGCTGTCAGTACCTTTATCCTCTTCTCTTCAGTCCCGCGGAGATGATGTGGGTTCCAGCGGCCACAGTTCCTGGGGCTCACCTTCCTTAGACCTTAGACTCTCCACATACCTGCATTGTGCACCTGTTGCTTGGATTCACAAAAATGGACATTTAGCAGCCTACGTTAGTGTCCCTGGCTGCCATAACAAGGGTCCACTCACTGCAGGTTAAACAGTGCAGATTGATTTTCTCAGGGTCCTGGAGGCTGGAAGTCCAAGGTCAAAGTGCGGAAAGGTTTGGTTTCCCCTGGGGCCTCTCTCCTTGGCGCGCAGATGGTCTACTTCTCCCTCCATCTCAACTTGGTCTTTTATGCACATCCTGGTGTCTGTGTGTGCCAGGTTTTCTCTTAAAAGGACAGCAGTCAAATTGGGTTAGGGCCTTCCCTTATGAACTCGTTAACTTAATCACCTCTTTAAAGACCTGATCTCCAAAGACAGCACACTTAGAAATATCAGAGGTTAGACTATTAACATACGAATTTTTTTTTTTTTTTTTTGGTACTGGGGATCAAACTTGTGACCTTGTGCTTGCCAGGCAGGCACTTATGCCACTGAGCTATATCCCCAGCAACATACGAATTTTGTTTAGCCTTTAACAGTCCCGTCAGCAGCCACCTCTGAGCATTTACCAGTGCTGTCCATGTAACATCTCACCGAATTCTCCCAACAGCCCTTCTGCTTTTTCATTTTATGGATAAGGAAGCTCAGGGACAGAGAAGTCAAGCAACCGCCCCAGGTCACACAGCTAGCCAGCAGCAATCAAACGAAGGCAGTCTTGGCTCCCATGGCTGCATTCTTCACCACTGTAGTGTCCTTCATTGAGAGCTGCTATGGTGACTATCTCCTGACTATCCAGGGCTGCTCTCAGCACCAGGAGGGAAACAGAGGAATTCTGTGACTCAGCTCTGCCTTAGTGAGCTGGCCTGGTTGGAAGCTAAGGCAAACCCTGCAGAATAGACTCAGAGAACAGTGCCACACAGTGCTTCACACACAGTGTGTCCCCAGTGTCAGAAGAAGGACTCAGAGAGAGACTGAGGAGAATGTCAGAGGATAGCAGAGCTCTGAGTGACTTGAGAGAGGAGGCAGACAGGGAAGGGGACAAGGGAAGGATGTCAGCAGAGGGGCTGTGTGAGGAGAGGCCCAAGAAGGAGCTGCCCTGGGATCTCTTCTCTGGTCACCATTGAGTGTGGAACTGACCAGTGTCCTTCCACTCACCACTGGTACACTCAGTCCCGGCCCCAGAACTGTCCCTGTGCATATGTACCACAACCCCCCTTTAGCACCCTGAATAGATGTCACAAATGGATCCCAACAGTTTTCATAGTCTGTATTTGGCTTCAAAATCCTTTTAAATAAAACTCTCCAGTCAGGCAAGACTGAATCATCAGAGTTAGCAGATGGCAAACTGTATTTGCCATCTGCCCCAGGTCCCCTCACACTGCCGCTTCTCTGATGTCTGTGTCCTCTTCTCTCTGTCTTCTCTCCAGAGTCTTCACCGTGATTCTAGAACAAGTTAACATCATCCAGAGCAACACAGCCCCCATGAGCAGCAAAGGAGCTGGCTTGGACGTCAAGGCCCTGAGAGCCTTCCGCGTGCTCAGACCGCTCCGGCTGGTGTCGGGAGTGCCCAGTGGGTGGCGCTGCCTCTGTAGACTCCTTCCTTTGGTCACAACCTGTTCCCTTGTTCTTCCATCTTGGTGCCCCAGAAACTTCCCGTGATTTAGAGAGAGGGAGGGCCACGAGACAAAGAGGGAAGATGACGCCTCTTTCCCTGTCCTTGCCTTTGTGGCAGGCCTGCAGGTGGTCCTCAACTCCATCTTCAAGGCCATGCTCCCCCTGTTCCACATCGCTTTGCTCGTCCTCTTCATGGTCATCATCTATGCCATCATTGGGCTGGAGCTCTTCAAGGGCAAGATGCACAAGACCTGCTACTTCATTGGGACAGGTGAGCCTGTGACCGTAGAGGGGGAGGGGGCCAAGGACAACCTAGAAGCGGGGGACCAGCTAGTGAAGAAGCCCTGGGAACAGGTCATTACCTCCCACACCTGATGACTGTGCAGATGGGTTTCTCAGGACATAGAGTCGTTGGTGGAAGGATGGTTTTGCCAGAGTCTGTGATCAAGGAGAGTGGTACAGGCCACAGCTTGTTCTGAAACATTCACCACCC
The DNA here is from genome assembly GCA_004027295.1 of Dolichotis patagonum. Taxonomy (NCBI): domain Eukaryota; kingdom Metazoa; phylum Chordata; class Mammalia; order Rodentia; family Caviidae; genus Dolichotis; species Dolichotis patagonum. The sequence goes on along the minus strand of PVJX010000502.1, from coordinate 121,269 downwards.
ACCCCACAGGTCCTGTCTCCCCGGCGCCCCTTAGTATGTGGTGTCTTTTAGGCTTTCTCAGCCGCTTGTGAATAGACATGCGGGCCTGGGAGAGGCCTGAATTTGTTTTCCTACTTTCCCTTTAGCTACAGCTTTAGCTCTAGTCTGAACTGCTCCACTCCAAGAAGGAGCCCACAGGGTCCAAATAAGACCTCAGGAAAGCACCCACGGCTGAAGGGTTGTTTGTTGGGTTGACAGAAGCAGCCTAGGGTGAGGCCCAGGGAGAATCAAGTGGTTCTCAAAGTTTTAGCTTCAAGATCCCTTTACTCTCTTACAAAATACTGAGGACCCCAGAGAGCTTTTGTATATCTAGGCCTGTTCTATTAATATCATGCTATTAGAAAGGAAAACCAAGACAAATATCATGATGTTATTTATTTTTGCATTACCAAGCATTACCAGGCCTCCAGGGCCTCACACATGCCAGGCAAAACTGTACCAGTGAGCTACACCCCCAGCCCTTTTTAAAATATAATTTTAAGACAAGGTCTCTCTCAGTTACCCAGGCAGGTCTCAAATGTGTGATCCTCCTGCCTCAGCCTTCCAAATAGATGAAATTACAGTCTTGTGTCACCCTGTTTGGCTTATTAGTTCATTTTTTAAGGAGCAAAAATAAACCCATGACACGAGAACCATGAGTAATATATTTTATGAAGAAGACTCTATTTTCTAAAACTCAAAATATTTAGTGAGAAGGGTGGCAGTGTTTTGCATCCTATGCAAACTCCTCGAATGGTTGGCTTGATAAAATCCACAGGACCACAGAGCATCACAGGCCATGCGCAATGCCACTCTCTACTTATGGAGAGAATGAGACAACTTCATGGCGTTATGAAGGTAGATTTGAGAACATGGATCCCCCTGGAGGATCTCCCCGGACAGCAGCATGCCGGGGCTCAGCCTGACCTCTGCCCCTCTTGCCCCAAGAGTGGCTCACACTGAGGCCTGCAGAGAACTGAAAGGGCTGCAGGAAAGAGGTGTCCTCAAGGATGAGCATCCCCCAGTGGAACCCAGCTCACCAGGGTACACACCCTGAGATGCTGCTGGCCTCCTCATGCCCACTGGCACAAAGGGCTGAGCCAGTGTAAGGATGAAAAACCGATAAAGCTTTCAGTTGGTGGTTTCCTAGCATCTCATTTCAGCTTCTTCCCATCACCATAGTAGCTTGCATCCATAACTTGCACAGCTGGGCCGATAGGAAGGGACCTTCTCTCTCAAGCTTCCATACAATTTTGGAAGTTTCACCAATGTTCTCATGAGGGCTTGGAAAATCCTAGGCCACAGCAGTAAAAAGCCCTTCTCAGACTGGGGCTACTGACTGCCTGGTGCCAGGGGTCATAAGTGCCCCCTAACCCCACCTGCAGAGCACTGAGCCCACGTGGTAAACACAGGTAAGGAAAGGCACCTCAGGTCTGATGAGCTACGTATCTTTGAACTCAAAAGGAGGCAGTACATGTCCTAAGATAAAAGGGGATCCAGATGTCTTTGAAGTTGTAGAATTTTGGAGACAATAAAAGTGCCATCCAGGAGAATGAAGTGACGTCTGGGCCAAGGCCTGCAGGCAGCTTCCCCTAGTGCAAACCCCTGCTCTGCAGACTATGTGTCTTACACCCCAGCCATTCGAGCGCCTGCATTTCAGCCCTGGACAGATCTCTGTCCAAGCACACAAGCCTCCTGACCCAGCCCCACCCTGGCCTGGCTGCTGCCCCTCTTTAAAAGCTCAATGAGCCTAAAGGCCACTCTCCTGTCACTCCAGATTCACAGGTAACACTTAATAACACAATTAATCCTAGCAGCTCGCTCTCCAGAGAGGCCCTGGCCGTCCACTCACTGCCCTCTGGGCCCCAGGGTTCCTTCTGTGCCAACACTGCTTGCTCTGAGGGAAGCAGCCCTTTGCATTTTCCCCAGAGTGCGTCTTCACAGCTATTGCTGCATTTTGTTAAACTGCAGCTGAGCACATTTCCTTCCATCCTTGTCTATCCACAAACATGGTCTGATGCTGGCTCCCCCTTCTGCCTGCAGATATCGTGGCCACAGTGGAGAATGAGAAGCCATCGCCCTGTGCCAGGACAGGCTCTGGGCGCCCATGTACCATCAATGGCAGTGAGTGCCGGGGTGGCTGGCCAGGGCCCAACCATGGCATCACCCACTTTGACAACTTCGGCTTCTCCATGCTCACCGTGTACCAGTGCATCACCATGGAGGGCTGGACTGACGTCCTCTACTGGGTGGGTCGGGGCCTGCAGAACTATCCTCCTCCCTGCAGGGGAGGAGGCTGGGGAGTAGGCAGGGGCTGGAGGTGCTAGGGTGTCCGGGCACCAATATGGGGTGCATAGCCTCCCTGTCCATGAATGTTATCTCAGCATCATTTGGTGTAGTCCCCATGGTACAACCTGTCTGTGTAGGACAGAAGAAGGTGGGTGAGGAATTGAAGCCAGGAGCTCCATAAGTCCAGTCTCAACCTCTAACTTGTCTCTAAGCCTGTGTGTGACTCTTCCTGGTGAGACAGAAGAAGGGCTTTCACCTTTCCATACAGCAATGTTGATTTCCCTATAAATATTAGAGTGTCTCAGTCTCCTCATCTATAACATAAGGATAGTAATACTGCCCACATTATAGAGGGAGTGGGCAGATTCACTGAGTTCCAAAAGTGCTTTGGCAATCTCAACACTCTAGGAGAGTTTTCCTGTTGAGGTGTCTTATTTATTTGGTGCTTATTAAGAGCTAGGTTGTATTTCTTACTTAATTCTCCAACAACAGATGGCATTGATCCTTTTTTTTTTTTCAGCTAAAAAAAGTGAGGCTCGAGAAGGTTAGATAACTGTACCCACAGTTTTGAGCCTAATGACTAATAGAGCCAAGAATTGAATTCTAATTTATCTGGCTCCAACCCAAAATGGCACTGCCTATGGGGGGAGATTGTAAAGCTGTCAAATGCTTTGCAAATATAAAGCCTTCTGATGAATATTTTTTATGCATTTATATTAGAGGAGCAGATTATTAACATGTCAAAGGAATGTCACACATGTTATTTCACCTCTGCTACAAGCCTGAGAGGAGAGCGCACATACCATTATCCTCATTAGACAGACGGGATGACGCTCGGAGACATTAGGCAACTTGTCTGAGCCACAGAGGTTTTTCATTAGGGAAAATCTCGTCTGTAAAGAAACAAGCTGGAGAAGTGTCCATGCAGAGTCCAGTCCAGGAGGAAAATGGGAAATGCTCTTGATTTGAGGGAAAATGGGCCGGTCCAGGGCAAGCCTGGTAGACTAGAAGTCTATCAAGGATCTTAGCTAGGAGGCCCTTCCAGCCCAGATTCAGGTCCTCGCGCTAGCAAAGGTCTCCCTGCTGCCCCAAGTGGTCTCTCTCCCCAAGGTTGGGTGGAGTCTGAGTGAACAGAATTGGGGAGAGGAACTGAGCCTTCAGTCAGTGGATGGCGCTCACACCTTCGCCTTGACCAGGTCAACGATGCCATTGGGAATGAGTGGCCCTGGATCTATTTTGTCACCCTCATTCTGCTGGGATCCTTCTTCATTCTCAACCTGGTGCTGGGTGTCCTGAGTGGGTAAGGACTTCAGAGGCAGCTGCAGGGAGAAGGCGGGGTGGGGGTGAGGAGGGAGGAGTAGAGCAAGATAGACAGACATGGGTTAGGCCCTCAGCTTTTCCCTGGGCTCCCCTTTACCCCTGAGCCAAGGGCACCTCTTCTGCCTTAGCAAGCAAATGATAGAAGGTGCAGGAAGGACCCTTCAAGTCTTAATTTTCCTCCCTTGTTCTCTTCAAGCCTTTTTCTGTTCTTCCTTCTGTCCTGAATAAAGACCCAGAGATCCCAGCCTCCTAACCCCGACCGTTTCCAAGTTGCTGTTCACTGCATAGCCTCTGGTCACACAGACAGACTCTGGACCGAGGCTACCCACTTAAATCCCCGCACTACTGCTTGCTTTGTCTAATTACCTAACCTCTCTGTACCTCAGTTTCCATGTCTGTCGAATAGGAATAGTTTCCCTGCTTATTTCATAGGGTTGTTTTGAAGATTAAAAGTTAACACACATAAAGTCCTCAGAACAGACTGCAGCACAAAAAGCACTGAGCAGTAACAGGCGTTATTACTGAGTACTGTTCTCTCTGGGCCAACCCCCCTCGGTTCCCACCCCAAGCCTGCTGAAGAGACTAACAGTGGACATCCCTTCCCTTCCCTGTGGGAATCAACCCACCCCAGAAGCTTCCCCCCAGACAGTCTGGAGAGAATTCTGGGCATATGAAGTTGGTTAGGAGAAATTTATCTTTATTTCTCATACTTTCACTGGAAATTTAGCATTTCCTTTATCAATGATCACAGGTGACAAATCACAGAGATACTAGCAGTGGCCTGCCAGGGCAAGGTGACTGCCTTGTGAGCAGACCCTGCTGCCTGTGGGTCCGTCTCAGAGCCATGACTGCTATGCTCTTCTCTGGTGCGCAGCCGACTCTACCTGGTGACCCAGGGCTGCCCTCTGCTGGCCTGAAGGTGTGACGCCAGCCCAAGACCCTTTCTTGAGCTCCTCAGCCTGGCTTCTAGGCCCAGAAACTCCTCCAGGCCTTAGGACTGTAAGCAGAAATGATTTCCAAGGTAGTTTAAAGTGTCAGGTGGTATGGCAGTTTGAGGATCCATCACTGACAGGGGAAGGCACTATCTTGTCATTGACCCCTCAATACCCAAAAACCCTGAACTAAGTAGGAGAAAAGAAAATAAGGAGAAAGAAATCAGAGGGCCAGAGAAGTCCCCGGTGTGTACCGGAGGATGGACATGGGCGAGGGGGAGGGAGAGGGTCTACCCCTCAGCTGCCAACACCCTGGGTTAGAAGGAGGCCAATCAAGCCACAAAACGTGTCCTCTTTGTCCCTGGGAAGCTCAGTTCTCCCCTGTCCTTTTTCCTCTTCTCTTTCTTCCCGGTCTCCCTGTCCCACTTCAGAGAATTCACCAAGGAACGGGAGAAGGCCAAGTCCAGGGGAACCTTCCAAAAGCTCCGGGAGAAGCAGCAGCTGGAGGAGGATCTCCGCGGCTACATGAGCTGGATCACACAGGGCGAGGTCATGGATGTGGAGGACCTGAGAGAAGGTTTGGGTCTGAGGCCAGGATCAGCAGCCTGCTCCCCACTGCTCCCTGGACAGCACAATCCCATGTAACCCTCTGAAAACCTGTCAGCCCTTTGAGCAGGTGTAACATTTGCCCTTAGAGAACACTGATGGTCCTGAAACCTTACATTTCAGATGTTAGGATCCAGGCATGCCAAGCGCCTCCCAAAGTGCTGTGCAGCTGACCCACAATGGTCCATCCCTGCAGATGTGGGCTCATCAGCTCTCAGGAATCTGGGTCTCAGGAGAGAGCAGAAGGACCCAGGCCCACTTAGGGACCACTGCCACAGGTGTCCTTTCCCGGGTCATTAATCCAGGGCTGGCTGACTATGTACATCTGTCCTGTCCCCAGGGAAGCTGTCTTTGGATGAAGCAGGCTCTGACACAGAGAGCCTGTATGAGATAGAGGGCTTGAACAAAATCATCCAGTTCATGTGAGTATCCACCCATCCCACTGAGGTGCGGGGCTGGAGTCCAGCGCCTTACCTTCAAGCTAATTTCCAATCCCTTGGAAAAAGGCCTTTCTGGGGAAGCAGGGTCAGACCTTACTTGAGGACTCTGCCAGGGCCAGACATCAGGGTATGAGCAGCCACAGAGGTCCCTGAGCAGGTGACCTATTTAGACACCTCACAGGGTAGCAAGGGGGATCCCTTAGGGCACCCAGCAAGTGTGGCTTGTGTTGGAGGAAGAAGTGTGTGTGTGTGTGTGTGTGTGTGTGTGTGTGTGTGTGTTGAGAGGGTGACTGTCTAGCAGCAGGGCATTTTCCAAAAAGGCAGTAGCCCTGGCAGGAATCTGGAGACAAGGAGACACTCCACACTGTCTAGTCTTTGCTTTAAGTTGAGGGTTTGTTTGATTGATTGACGGCTGTGCTCTTTTACAAATTCATACATAATTACAGCTTTTAAAAGATCATACAGTAGAGAAATACATCAAAGAAGAGAAGGTCCTTAATGCCCTTCAAAGAGAGGTAACCATGGTAACAGTTACACATACATCTCTCTAAGATCTTTTCTGTGTGCTCAGCCTTCTCTTATACAACACACACACACACACACACACACACACACAGTTTTTGGGTTTTTTTTTTTTGCATGATGGGGTTGTGTATGTTAGCTACAGTCACTACAGGGACTCAGCACCTAACACATAGGGAGTATTGACAAATATTTGTTGAATAAATGAATATGATATATATTATCTCATGACATATTTTTATTTAAAATTTATCTACCGAGGATGATTTTCACACTTGTGTGTACATATACTATTTGTAAACATACATGCCTTTTTGGTATATCTTTGAATATGAAATGCTCCGCAGTACACCTGCATCAGAATGTGCTTAATCTTTCCCGTTTTGAGCAAAGCATGCTTTGCTGCAGGGAACAGTTGTGCAAAAGTCTGACCACTTCTGCTGAGCATAACTGTAGCAATGGAATTTCTGGGTCAAGGGATAGATAGATTGTAAACTTTGGTAAGTGCTGCTAGACTGCTTAACCTAAAAAGCTCTACTAGCTATTAAAGTGCCTTTTCCCCTCATCTTCCTGGCTCCTTCTCCAAACATTATTAAGACTTCTTTATGATGGGCAAAATGTGTGTCTCAGCATTGTTTTAATTGAAATCAAAATGTGTGGAGCACCTACAGTGTTCTGTCCAGCTCTGTGCTAAGGATTTTGCTTACTTTATCTCTTTTAATCACCTTAGATCATCATTATCTTCATTCAAATGATAAGGAGCTAATAAATGAACTGGACTGTCACCCTTAGCTTTCCCAATGGGGCTGGAGGGGAATGTGGGTGATCGGAGGAGGCACAGCTGGAGTGGGGTGAAAGGAACAGCAGACTGGTAGACCGGAGCACGGCCGTGCTTAGTGTCCATCTCCCTGTCTCCCCACTAAGACGGCACTGGAGGCAGTGGAACCGCATCTTTCGCTGGAAATGCCACGACATCGTGAAATCCAAGGTCTTCTACTGGCTGGTGATCCTGATCGTTGCCCTCAACACTCTGTCCATTGCCTCGGAGCACCACAACCAGCCACTCTGGCTGACACATCTGCAAGGTGAGCCAGAGGGAAAGGCAGGAGGAGGGCACACGGGGCTCAATGCCAAAAACTGCCAAAGGAGCCACAAATTTGCAGAAGAGGTAAATTTTATTTTGACATTATTTTCTAGAAACTACTGACTATTGGTGTTAGGTCGTATGGTTTAACCTCTCTTTTGACACTAGGAAAATAGGGACCTCAAAAGGCAAGATGGCACACCTAACTTTCCTCCTTTTGATGTTGTTACTCACCAGGGGCAATGCCAGCAATACATTCGGACAATTGTCAGGTGCTTGCCAAGGTGATCGGGCAGATTATTTCATTTAAGATTGTTACACATACGATTACCAGTAATTTAGAGGGCCAAGCATTCAAGTTCAATCCTACTACAAAAGCAGCAATCTTTCACCAACTATTTCTTGACTACACACTGTGGGTAAGGCATAGAAAGAAAACTCAGGATATATAGAGAGAAGATGCTCTGCTTTTGATTTGAAGGAATATACTTAACCAAAGGCAAAGACAGATATTAATAATTTCAAGTCTGTCTGAGAAGGACAATGATAGAGACAAAGTAGCAAAAGGAGAGTCACAAACAAGATGTTGAAACCCCAACATCTGAAAGGATAAGCAGACAAGATGCAGGTGTTTATGGGTAGGCAGAGATTCCTGTAGGAGGAGCAGTATGTGCAAAGATGTGAAATGATCCATGAAACAGTAAACTCGGGAGTCACAGAGCTTAGTATGGGCTGGAGAGTGGCAGGAGCTGTATTTGCTCGTGGGGAGCCTTGAGGAGCCTTCTATGCTGTCATTATGTGTTGGAGTTTAACCTTTGGACAAAGGGAAGCCAGTGGAAAGTTACAAGAAGAATTATACTGTGATCTGACTTGAGTCTCTGAACCAAAGTAAGCTGCCTGGCCTCATCCATGCTGGAGATCACGTTATGCTTTGGGTATAGAGCTCTGGGCTATGACAAAGAGTAAGGTAAAAGAATGGCCAATTCCAACAACATGGTAGACAAACTAAGTGCCCCACTCACTACCAAAGCCTGATAATGCTGCATCCATTATAATAACGAGGGTGAGGAATAAGAAGGAAGCCTCTGGGAGGCAGAAAGCAGGCAGTGACCCATGGACAGAGCAGTGAGCTCATGAGCTAATGTCCAGCTGTGTTTCACACATAGAAACACAAGATGCTTCATGCTTGTGCAGGGGCAGGATGTAGGGCCCTGCAAAGGATGCCCCATGCAGAGGAAGTGCCGTCTTACTGCCCACTGGACCACATAAGGAACTTGGAAGTTTACCTCTTCTAGACACCTAGGAATAAAAATAAAATATCTCAAGTGAAATATTAAACTCTAATCTGTGCCCTGTATAGGTATGGGGTACAGTCTGCATAACCTTTCATGATACAAGGATTTTAAACAAAGATAGAAGCATGAAAAACTAGTCACAAACAAGTGATATCCCCAAGGTGCTCAAAAGAAGCCAACACAAATATTTTTTGAGGCTGCTTCTCAAGCCAAGGTGTATAGATTCCTTGCAGGGAAAATTTCTTCCTGATGATGAGCTTGCAATTAAAAAAAAAATTGCAAACCACATAAGGAACAGAAGCACCCTGAGGAAGAGTCGTTGAGTCCAACTAAGGAGAACTAAGAACCCCAAGAACTTGAGATAATAGAACAGTACAAAAAAGACTCTGTTTAAATCGATAAAAGAGATTGAAGAGATTCTTTCGTAGAAGAAAGAATTAGCTGGGCATGGTAGCACACACCTATGATCCCAGCACTGGGGTGGGGGTGAGGCTGGAGAATGGCAAGTTTGAGCCCAGTCTGGGAAATGTGGCAAAACCCTGTCTCAACATAAAGAAAAAAGCTGAGAATGTGGCTCAATGCAAGTTTCATCAGCAAAAGAGAAAGAACAAGGAAAGAAAGAAAGAAAGAAAGAAGAAAAGAAAGACAGAAAAGAAAGAGGAAGAGAAGGAGGAAAGAAGAAATGATTTTTTTCCAATGGGAAAGATACAGGAAACAAAGCTACCAATCAGATGCATGCATCCATCTGTTCATTCATTCACTCATTCCTTGCAACCAGTCTTCGTGAGAGTCTTGAATGTGCTACACCTCGTCATCCATCATCAGTGAGCAAATGTGGGGAACACGGGAGCACCACCCTCCAAGACAGGTGGAGGTGAAAATGACAGTGCTACTTGCTGGTTGGGAAGATGGTCAGGGACCAAGTGTTTTTGGCCATTGAGTTTGAGGTGCCTTTGAGACGTCCGGGCGGAGATGTCAAGGAAGTAGTTGGAAAATTGGGTCTGGAACTCAGCAGAGGGCCCCATATCTCTAGAAGAATTAAATCTGTGAACCATTGGCAGGGATGGCGTTGAAGCTATGATCAGTACATGAGGGGACAGTTCATATTCAAGGAGGTAGCTCAGGTTCAGCAACCAGTTAAAGAATGCATTGCAGAGAGGACTCAGAAAAGCAGAGGAAATTCCAAAAGATGTGGTGTCACAGAAACCAGAGGAAGAGAGGGTGGGAAAGACAGAGGACGTAGAGCAAGAGACTGGTCATCAAAGCCCAGCGCTTCTGGGAAAGCAGGGAACAAAGGTTAAATGACCATTGAATTTGACGACATAGAGGCAGGGAACAAAGGTTAAATGACCATTGAATTTGACGACATAGAGGCAGGGCATTTAACTGGCCACGCCATGGTCCGCTTGAAAGCATGAAGTGAAGTACATAAGAAAGACAAAGGATCATTGATAGTGGCTTTTTCAGATGGGCAGGACAAAGCTTCTCGGGACAGATTGGCTGGGACAGTGGAGAGCCCTCCTCTCTCAGAAGAGGGGAAGGTGTGTGATAAAATGGCAGAAGGGTGGCGCTTAATGAATTTGCCTGAGATTAAAAGTAACAAAACGCTTACTGGGCATTGTGGCACATATCTGTAATCCCAGCTACTTGGGAGGCTGAGGCAGGAAGATGGCAAGTTCAAATCTAGCCTGGGGAACACAGTTAGATAGTGTCTCAAAATAAAAAATAGAACTAAAAAGCGTTGATGATATAGCTTAATGTAGAGTCCCCTTGGGTGTCATTCATAGGGTAGCAAAAATTAATAATAGTAACAAGAACAAATTTTAAACTCTCTTACTCTTAAATACAGTATGGCCTATCTTGCTAGAAATCTAGGTGAGTTTCCTTCAATGGGCAAAAGTCACCGGGTTTTAGTGGCTTTTGAATGTTAAAAAATAGAGGATGATGCCTGGGGAGCTGCGGAGGGTGCGGAGGGTGCGCTGCACTGAGGTCCCCAGGTGGGGACGGGAGGAGACCCGTGCTGAGTCTGCGCCACCGCTGACCCACAGATGTCGCCAACCGGGTGCTACTGACCCTCTTCACCATCGAGATGCTGATGAAGATGTACGGGCTGGGCCTGCGCCAGTACTTCATGTCCATCTTCAACCGCTTCGACTGCTTCGTGGTGTGCAGCGGCATCCTGGAGATCCTGCTGGTGCAGTCGGGCGCCATGGCACCCCTGGGCATCTCCGTGCTCCGCTGCATCCGCCTCCTGAGGATCTTCAAGATCACCAAGTGAGCGCGCCGGGCGGGGCTCTGGGCTCCCGCACAACCCTTCCCCTCTGCGTCCATCCTGTCTGCGGTGCGGTCAGAGCGGGCTGGTGAGCGCTCTGCCTCCGCCCGCTCTGACCGCACCTCTTCCTCAGGTACTGGACGTCACTAAGCAACCTCGTGGCTTCCCTGCTCAACTCCATCCGCTCCATCGCCTCGCTGCTGCTGTTGCTGTGCCTCTTCATCATCATCTTCGCCCTGCTGGGCATGCAGCTCTTTGGGGGCAGGTACGATTTTGAGGACACGGAGGTGCGACGCAGCAACTTTGACAACTTCCCCCAAGCCCTCATCAGCGTCTTCCAGGTAGGCACATCGCTCACGTGCTCCTCTTTGTGGGCACTGGCTGGAATCTGCTGCTTGTCCTTCAAGACCAGGGCAGCACCACCTCTTCCAGGAAGCCTTCTCTGATCTGCTGGTTGAGTTCAATAGACGTCTCCAGGAGCCCACCCTAAGACCTGTGCTTCTTGCCGTTGTAACATGTGCTTGCCCGTGCTCTCCTCGGTGGTTGTGCCCAAGCTGACTGGTCTTGGTCCTCTGCTTCCTAGAGTGGCACTGCCTGCAGGAATCAGGGTAGCTGTTGATGTGTGGCTGGAGTTGGAGTGGGCTGTGAGGCAGAGTATGTACGGTTTGTGTCCCTGAGGGGGAAGCCAGATGAGGCTGCTCCCTCTCCAAGGCTGGGAAAGCCTCAGGGACACCTCTGCCACCTGTTTCCTGGAAGCTGCCCAAGGAAGGCTGGCTGTGACTCAGTGAGAGGCCCTGAGAGATGCGGACCCCCTGGAGGAGCTTAGTGTGGAGCGCAGAAATTCTTCTCTCACAGGTCACAGCACCCTGTGCTGCTAGCCAGAGGGGCCAAAGGTGGTAGTCAGCGGGTCCTGTGGATGGCTTCACACTCTCTTCCATTTTGCCCCAGTTGGCTGGTTAGGCATCATGCCTTTCAAGGGACCTAACATTTCACATTCTCTGGAGTCTGGGATAAAGGAGACTGGGGGTGCAGACCAGTTTAGTCTGGGGATTAGGAACAGAGCTGGGGATGTGATGACCCCATGATCAATCTCCTTGGTCCTCGAGTGTCTTGGTAAGGTTTAGACTATTGGAAGAGGGGCGGCAGAAGAGCAGGAGGAGGTCATTTGTGCTGTGGGATGCAGGGGGGAGGCCTGGGAGACTGGATAGGGCTGCAAGATGTGTTTTGGACTGTGCAGTCTTGGCCTATCTGTGCTCCCATCCTTGTCTCCTCCTTATCCCCTCTCCTCAGGTCCTGACAGGTGAAGACTGGAACTCTGTGATGTACAATGGCATCATGGCCTACGGAGGGCCGACCTACCCAGGCATGCTTGTGTGCATTTATTTCATCATACTTTTTGTGTGTGGCAACTGTATCCTCTTGGAGGCAAATGCAGTGAAGGACTAGGGAGGAGTGGGGAGAAGGGCTTGAGAGAGGGATCAAGGCTGCCCACTTGCTAGACAGCTGGGCCCTCTGGCTGGAGGGCAGTGCCCAGGATATGGGTGGGAAGGCAGGGCCCTGGAGGGGCAGGGATGATGCTAGGCAATGCCTCCCACCAGAAAGGTTTGAGAACCACAGGAGCATTTGCCACAAGGGTGGGAATTAATTCCAGGCCGGTCAGTGAGCTTGGAGCAGGTGGAGGAAGCACAGGGCTTAGCTGAGGAGCAGGCAGGAAGAAAGCAGGTTCCTTGTCCTGTGGCCAGGAGTGGTCAGTCTGAGCACTGGGACCAGAAGGGTTGCACCAGGACAGGGCAGAGATAAGGTGAGCAAATGGGAGGGCTAGGCAGTTGGGGCCAGAAAGATGCTGGTGTTGTCTCACAGGTCCCGGTGTCCGCACTGTGGAATCTGGTACTATGGGAGTTAACAGAGGGACTTTCCATCGAGCGCCTGTGCCCAGCAGAGATCCTATTTGCTGCGCCTCACTGGTGCCCCCTATAGGCTGCTGTGGGAGCTGAGATCGGTTCTAGCCAGTATAGGATAGCATTCCAGGGTTGAGTGGATTCAGACTCCATCACGGATACGGAGCTTCCCTAAGGATTCTAGTCTATGCCCAAGGCCACTTTGTCCTGTGGTTAGCTCTGGCAGAGATGCTCCACCTCCACATTAGGGATTAGGCCCTGCCAACGCACATGCAGGGCACAAATTCTGCCCCAGAGGCTTCTTCACGCTTGCAACCAAGTTTCCTCAGCTGGAATTTCCCAGACATCCTGCTCAACGTCTTCCTGGCCATTGCAGTGGACAACCTGGCTGAGGCGGAGAGCCTGACTTCTGCCCAGAAGGCCAAGGCCGAGGAGAGAAAACGTAGGAAAATGTCACGGTGAGTGCTGCATCTTCAGCTAGAGGGAGCCAGCGTGCTGGGTCCTGGCTGTGGTCTCCTAGTTCCAGGCTCGTCCTCTCCTGGAGCCATACGGCACCTGCTCCAGCAAGCAGCTTTCTACAACCCCGACATCCAGGGCTGCCGAAGGCCAACTAGCAATCCTTGGGTAGGTAGAAACAGGCTGGCTTCTAGACAGGCCTCAGAAGATGTGATGGCAGAGCCTGGGAGGTTAGAACAGGCCACACTGATGAGTAGCAGTCCCTGCTACTGAGTCACAATGCTTGGAAGGGCTCACGTCCTTGCTAAGCCTCAGTATGCTCCCTCTGCGAAGCAGGGGCTGGCTTCCTGACCTGGTCCTTCGCTGGTCATTCCAGCTGTGGTTCATCATATCACTCTAAAGCCTAGAGCCTTCCTGTGAGAGTGGAAAAAAAACTGGTCTTCCAGACAGTGTTTCTCAAACTCAGACTGCAAACAAACCACGTGGAGACCTTGTTAAAATGCAAATTCTGTTTTAGCGGGTCAAACCAGGTGGGGTGAGCCCAGGTTCTGCATGTCTAACACGCTTGCTGTGGATGCAAATGCTGCTCATCATCAGAGGACCGCACTTGAAGTCGCTAGGTTCTGGACAAAGGCCTGCTTCTGCAGGTGCCCCAACCTGCAAGAATAGAATCTGCACTCTTAGGAAGGAAAGATGGAAAGAGCAAGGAAGAGTGAGGTCACCAGTGGAGTTCAAACATTTCCAGAAATGGAACTGTCTTGGACAATATGTGTTTCCATCCTGTGAAAGCCATGTTCTACCCACTCACTATCAACAGACTTTGAATATGGATGAGCAGCGAGCCTCAAGCCTGGGCTGTGCATTGTTCCCTCTTCCCACAGGGGAGGACTTGTCCACGCCACTGCCCTCCCATTTGGTGGCCAGTGCTCCTTCCCATACAGATCCCCTGAACACAGGCATGAGCTCCTCCTGAGGGTGTTGGCAGGCTGAGCAGACCCCTGGGAACTTTCTCATTCAGCCTTCATTTTGGGTTTCCTTGGTTTTCCAACTCAGGGGTCTCCCAGAGAAGTCTGAGGAGGAGAAGTCCACGATGACCAAGAAGCTAGAGCAGAAACCTAAGGGGGAAGGCATCCCTACCACCGCCAAGGTGAGACTTTTCATGTGGCGTTTTATAGCCCTGATGGGAGGTGGAGGCTCTGTAGGTCCTCTCTGTCCTCTCATGCCTTGGGGAACTGGTGGATGGGGAGGGGGGCAGGAGAGTGACCGCCTGCCAGCTGAGGGCATCGCACTGTGTTTCTGTGGGAGGGAGAGCTGGGGCGCGTACCTCCTCGAGGACCCCTGTGCTGAGAGGCACAGACTCCCAGTCTTGGAACCAGACTTCCTCCTGCCCCAAGTCCCAGCTTCCTGCCCTGAGCACTTCTGCTTCTCTGTGACACCACCGCTCTGTGGAGAGGCCCAGACTGGCTTCCCGCCCTTGCTAACACTGCGCTGCTTGCTCCATCCTGGTTGTGTTCAACATTCTTGGAGACTAAGGAAATGGAGTTCAAATTGCCAGGGAACTGGGCCCTGGAGGCACTGGAGATGCTGGCCTGGGTGCTAAGCTCTCTGCCGGAGAAAAGCAGAGCTCAGACAGGCTCAGACAGGCACAGGCTTTGGCTTTGCCCTCGGAGGCTTGGATATGCTGTCAGAGCTTATGCCTCATCAAGATCTTCATTGTGTTCCATCCTACAGCTAAAAGTCGATGAGTTCGAATCCAATGTCAATGAGGTGAAGGATCCCTACCCCTCAGCTGACTTCCCAGGTGAGGTTTCTTGAGCTGTGACTAAACAGGGGATTGTACTGCTGCTGATTCTCCCAGAGCAATCTCTTGTATGCCCCCTGTCTAGATGTTCCCGTGTCCTTTCTGTGCCTACCCTTGCAAATAAGCCACGCACCAGCCTGCCTCTCCCTGCATCACACATGGTAGAAAAATCTGTTTTATTTTCTTCAGCAAGTACTTGTTGAGGGTCCACTGTATGATTTATGCTGAGGACTTGGTTTTCAAAGATCACAGAGACTGCTGGGAAGGCAAGTCCTCCCTGCCAGTCATGCAGGGCACTCCATCCATGTGACAATGACACAGGTTGTTTACTGTCCAGCATCTGAAACAGAGCCAAGACTGACATTGTGCAAAAGTCCAAAGGGGGCTACGAGGGCAGGACAACAGGAAAGACAGAGAAGACATAGCCATAGATAAAGGTTTCGTAGACGCAGAGGCTGCTGCCAAAAGCCTGCTCATCAGACTGTAGAGAAGATACAGCGGGAACAGAGCCCAGCTGGGTGAACCCTAAAAAGTCCCATAAAGTGCCCTGGGGCCCAGAGATATCAGACTCTTTCTCTACTCATTCATGGGCCTTTCAGAGCATTGGGTCCCTAGGGCAATCTTATAGCTCCTTGTGGAACCAGCTGCTTGCCCTAGTGACTCCAAGCTCCCAGGGGACTTACTGGGCTCCAAGTGGCATAGAGATTGGCAGAGAATAGGCACTCAGTAAATAGAATGGGTGAATACACGAAAGGATTCTGCAGGCCAAGTGTGGGGAGAACAGAAATAGTATAAGACTGATAAAATCTCTTCAAACACCTACCAGAAATGTATATTCAGAGTTTAGAATAATTCGACCGGATTCCTTTCACATACAAGTCACCAATTGCTACATGGAAGAAGCTGGCACACAGAGGGTGGGCAGCTGCTGTGGGGAATCTGAGATGAGAGAATAAGAAGGGCCTGGGGCAGCAAGGAGGGCATGGGCAGAGGGCATCTGGAGTGGACAGTGAGGAGAGAGGTCTTACCAGGTGCACTGAATGTGTTTAGAATCCAGCTTCTTTCTATAAAAGGCTTGTGACAAAAGGTGTGTACAATAAAATTAACACAGTGGGCATAGACAAAGGGAAATGGATGCCAAGATGTTACCTTAAGAATGAGAAGTTTCTGCAGTTAAGCAGACAGTGTGCCTGTAGGGTCCACGGTGGTCCAGGCAGGATGAGGAGCATCTGTCGTGTCAGGATGCTCATTCCGAGAAAGAATCAAGAGTCGTAGCTTCTCTGGAGAATAGGGAAGAGGGAGGCGGGATTTGGGTGGATGTGGGAATTCTCACAGGCTCCACAATGGAAAGAGCAGAATCTGGAGTTCTTGGCTTCCCTGGGGGGTGTTCCTGCCAGGCCTGGGAGGAGCAGGGAGGAGGCAAGAGGAATCCCAAGTGACAGAACCAAGAGGAGTCACAGGGAGTGCACAATGTGATCTCTGGGTCCTCACATCCCAGAGCCAAGGACTCCAGGTATTTGAAGTCCCCAAGACCAGAGAACGGGTAGGGAAACTCTTCTCTCCTTATTTCACCTCTGCCCTGTGCCTGTCATGGTGCCGGAGCTGAAGCTCAAAAAATGCTGATGCTGGGGGCTCCTCTCTGAAATTATTATTTTCTGAATTCCAGCCTAGGAGGGGAGCTCAGAAGTCCATTTATTTCAACAACTTTCCAGGCCCCTATTTCACAAATTAGGAAGCTGAGGCTCTGGAAGGGTATGGACTTGTCTGGCACTGAACAGCGAGTTAGAGGCAGGACCAGAACTCATATCTCCTGCTATCCCAGCCAGGTGTTGTTAGAGGGACAGAAAGTACAGCAGTGAGACTCAGCCTGCTCTGGGCCCTGCTTGCAGAAGGTCCTGGGCCCACCCCACAGACAAGCACAGTTCAGGGCTGGTCCTTGAAGGGCACGGGAGCTGCTCAGGCTGGGCCCCAGTAACACCGAGACATCCAGAGTGGCCCATTGGCTCCTTCTCTTGCTGGCTGCAGGGACTCCTGGGAAGCCGCTGGGCATGGAAGCAAAGGGCCCTGTGGAGTTTGGGAAGAAACCCCTAATTTCTCCTCTCTCCCCACAGGGGATGACGAGGAAGATGAACCTGAGATCCCTGTGAGCCCCCGGCCGCGCCCCCTGGCTGAGCTGCAGTTGAAGGAGAAAGCGGTGCCCATTCCGGAAGCCAGCTCCTTCTTCATCTTCAGCCCTACCAATAAGTGGGTGGCCCCCTGGCTGCCATGTGCAGTGGCAGATGAGGCTGTCAGAGAAAGCTGCTTTCCTGCTCTGAAAAGTCCTCTTCATTCTCCATGCCTATGACTACCCTATGAGAAACTTGCTCCTCGAATTTAAGATCTTGTGCCCTGTTTAAAGTATTGGGTGGGAGCTAAAGTATTTGGACCAGAGCTAGTATTGGGCGGGGGTGTGGCTCAGGGTACAGTGCTTGCTTAGCACGCTCAAGGCTCTGGGTTCCTTCATCAGCACCAACACCAAAAGCAGCAAACCTTAAAAAAAATGAAATTCAGGGAGGAGCAATGCTTTTATAAACTTATCCGTCTTTATACCTGATAGGGACTGTGCTTATTGGCTGGTCTCTAAGAACAGTTTTAGACCGGACATGATGAGAGCTGGGAAAACTCAGACTTTTACTGGAGATCAGCCTGCTTCATCCTTTTGTGGGGGAGCCTCAGAATGATGATATATTGAGGAGGCAGGTGACAGAGGGTCTCAGTTGGGAGATGGAAAAAGACTGAAGAAACAAAAGAGGGGGACAGAGCCCCAGAGGACCATGTCAATGCAAGGCTATACTTCTCCGCTGACCTGGGGGACAGGAAGTGGATCCTGTGTCCCTCTTCAAGATAGCTGTGGGTGGAGCCTGTGCTTTCAGCAGCCCACAGGTCTTCTGTCCCCTTTTTCTGCCACACCAGGATCCGTGTCCTATGTCACCGCATTGTCAATGCCACTTGGTTCACCAACTTCATCCTGCTCTTCATCCTTCTCAGCAGTGCCGCCCTGGCTGCCGAGGACCCCATCCGTGCTGAGTCCACAAGGAACCAGGTGATGGTGGCCCCTTCTCCTGACCCAGGACCCCAGGACCCCTCAACACACATCTCATCCTGGTGCCCAGAGCTCACCTGGGTGGCTGCAGGCTAGCCTCAGAGTTTCTTAGAGTTCAAGTTCTCAAAGGGCTAGGATGATCCTCCATTGCCCCTGAAGTGTGCTGTCACTGCAGGGAGCAAGGCAGGTGCCGTCTGTGAGCTTTGGATGACAGTGGTGATGATGGCGATGGTGGTGGAGGTGACACCGTTGGTCTACCTTCCTCTCACTGGCTGCTCTCTCCCCTGCCTCATTCCCAGATCCTTGGGTATTTTGACATTGCGTTCACTTCTGTCTTCACTGTGGAGATTGTCCTCAAGGTGAGTGAGGCTGTGTGACAGACAGCCCTGGGCTGACTGGGTCTGAGCTGGGGAAGAGACACTTCCTGATGTGGCTCTAACTTGCATACTACAAACACACTCAGGGCTGGGCTAAGGGGTGGGGGGAAGCAGGAAGAAGGTGGATATGGCAGGAAAGACTGGTGGGAGCTAGGAGACTGGACAGGGCGTTAGCCAGAGTAAGCAGGTGAGCAGGTGGATGGCCGGAAGACTGGGGACTTGGCGTACAACCAAGCTGTGGCCTGCCGCCTCTCAGCAAGGCACACCCGTGTCTACAAAGCCATTGCCACTTTTCTGCCACAGTGAGCTTAAGAGCAGACCTAGGGGCTGGGATTTGCTCCTAGACTTGGTTATTAGTGATTGACAAGGTCCTTCCCTCCAGGAGTCCCTAGAGAGTGACCGTTGTCTGGTCCAGGTTCCCGGCAGCTCTGTCCTATGGTGTCCTTTTTACCCTTATCCACCGAACATCCTCCCTCACCTCAAGGGTAGGCACATTGCATTGAAGCCATTATAGGGACAGTGGGCTGGGGAGAGGCGGGGATCCATCTGAGCCTGAAACCCAGGAGTCTCAGCCTCCACTGCCACCAACAAGGAGAGGGGAGGGCAATGAGCACAGGAGCAGGGCCCTGCAGACCCTGGGTAGCCCTTAACCCAGGGCCCAGCTACTGAGCTGGGCAGAGGATGATGGTGGCTTCTGAGGTCCAGGCACCTTGTGGAGGAGGGGGCCTTAGAGCTAGGCCTTGAGGTCAGATAGGACTTTGTCAGGGATAGGCAGCCTGGGCAGCCTAGGAGGACAGACGATGGTAAATGCACTGTAAGGTGTGGGGTGAGCTTAGAGAGGACGCAGTGGCCCCTTCGAGCTGGGATGTACTGCACACACAGGGAGCCCTAGGAACTGGGCCTGGAACAGCAAGAGGCAGAATCATATAGGGCCTCGAATGACAGGAAAGGCTCCTCCAGTCAGACTCTGAGGATGCACAAGAGGTTTGTGCAATGATTGTTAGAGAAGAAAGCCGGGGTGGGGGGCAGGGCAGGAGCTGGGAAGAGGATACAGAGGGAAGAGAGAGGTTGGGGTCTGGAGGAGCTGCTCAGCTTGGT
Source organism: Dolichotis patagonum (assembly GCA_004027295.1). Classification (NCBI taxonomy): domain Eukaryota; kingdom Metazoa; phylum Chordata; class Mammalia; order Rodentia; family Caviidae; genus Dolichotis; species Dolichotis patagonum. Next base: position 101,779 of record PVJX010000502.1, on the reverse strand, counting down.
TTGGCAATCCCTGGTCAGAGGGGACCTCCCAAGTTTCCTAGGGAGGCAAAGAAGTTTGCTGCATCCCCGCTACCCCTAGAAGCAGAGAGCAGGACAATGCACTTAGGTGGTTGTGGGGAGCTAAGGGACATGAGTCCTCCTGGCTGACCATTTGTCTTAGAAAGTGCTCTTCCTGGTCAGACCAAGGAGAAGTCCTTCCTTCTTTGTGGGGATGATCTGTCCCAAGTTCCTCCCACCCAGGACACTGCCCCTCTCTCCCCAGATGACCACCTATGGAGCCTTCTTGCATAAGGGCTCCTTCTGCCGCAACTATTTCAACATGCTGGACCTGCTGGTGGTGGCCGTATCCCTCATCTCCATGGGACTTGAGTGAGCAGTGGCAGGGACCAGCCTTGGGCACGGTCCTCAGAGCAGTAGGGCCATCCTCTGATTGGCGGTGGGCACCATGTCCCACGAGGAGGGTCTCTCAGGGCTATGGATGGGGGACCCATGGGCTGTAACCAGTTGGACTGAAGTGACAATGTTCAGTGGGCAGAGCCCTGTCGTGGGGGACTGGGAGGGAGGACAAAAAGCAGTGCCCCTTTGCTCAGGGAGACCATAGCCCTCACCATCGGGTCACTCTCTGTCTGCTGGGAAAGGAAGCCCCCATTCTGCTGTGCGGCCCATCTGTGAAAGCCCTGGCTTGCTAGCAGGGAGCAGATTTACCAGGGCTGGACACACACAGTTTAAGGCCACGGGGCGTGGGGATGCTTGGTAGCAGGAAAGCAGCCATGTGGAGAGCCTGGTGGACAGGATCGGCTGCCCACAGCCTCTCATGCACCTCGCCCAGGTCCAGCACCATCTCCGTGGTGAAGATCCTGAGGGTGCTCAGGGTGCTCCGGCCGCTCCGAGCCATCAACAGAGCCAAAGGGCTGAAGGTGCGAGGGGGCCAGGGTCAGGGGAGGAAGGACCCCATGCCCCAGCTCCAGAGGACTCTGCCCAGCCCCTTGGTCACATGGTGGGGGCGGGTGTGATATTTCCCTGAGAGCTCCCTGGGAGGCAGCAAGTTTTGCACACCTGGCGTCCCCCAGCTGTGGTAGAGGGGTGCAACCGGTGCAGGCCTGATCTTCTCCCCCCAGCACGTGGTGCAGTGCGTGTTCGTGGCCATCCGTACCATTGGGAACATCGTCCTGGTCACCACGCTCCTGCAGTTCATGTTTGCTTGCATCGGAGTCCAGCTCTTTAAGGTGAGCCCCTCCCCACCGGAGCTCACTCCCCAAGGCCAGGTCTTACTTTGCCCCCCAGGAAAAGGGGGCAAATAGATGTCCCTGAATGCACAGGCTAAGATGGCTCTAGTCTAGATCTAGTGGCCTAGGCAATGCCTGTGACTCTGCAGCCACCATCCTCATTGCACCAGCCTTGTCCCACAGGCTCTGCAGTTGCCCTTCCCCGTGCCACCCTGCCCCTGCCTCCTGTGCTGCCAGACCTGTCTGACACACCCCACCTCAACCCCCACCTCCACCTGCACCTTCTCCAGCCCGTGTTCCCAGCTGGGATGTCTGCACTGTGCTCTCCACTGGAGGCCCTGGGTGCAGCAGGCCTTTGTTTCAAATCTGGGCCTGGCCTGTGTCTATTCTCCCTTTCCCAGTAGAAGACAGCACTTTAGCTGCTCTTTAGGAGTCAGTCCTACGAGAGTGTCCCCTTCCACAGAGTTCTGATCTCTGCATGCCTCTGGCTCTCAGGTCCTCTGCAGGACACAGAAATAAGTACCCGAGTGCACCCTCTGACAACCTGGATCCCGTTGTCATGACCCACTCCACCATTCCTGGCCCCAAAGCATTCTCTTTTAAAGCCATTATTGTAAGACGTCAGCCTCAGACATGCAATGGTGTCATATCATCATCTTTCATTTATCATTCATTTATCATATCATCATTCATTCATTCAACAAACAGGTATAAAGAATTTTCTCCATGAATGGGCTAGGGCCTCTGCTAGGGCTGAGGGGCTCATGAGGCAATCCTAGTACCCTTCTTTGAAGACAGGGAACAAGCACTGGAGAAAGTAGCCAGGGTGTGCTTCTACAGGGACTTCAAGGGGATGGGTCATGTTAGTTGCTGTCCTGGAAGGAAAGGGTGTCTACGGTGTCAGGACATTCTGCCAACCTGCTACATCTGGCTTTCACCTCCTTGTCCAGCAAAGCACTGTCCTCCTTTTCCTCCTCTTCAAATGTCAGGCTTAGGGTCCCCGAATCCGCCTGAGGGCATCATCGGTGTCACACCATGGGACCTGGTGTACAGGACAGTGCAGACACACCCTGTGGGGAGTGGAAAAGGAGCTGCCCTTCCTCTGGCTCCCAAGTCCCTTCCGGGCAAGAGCGCTGGCCCTCCAGCAGCCCCACTCTGTGCTGCAGTTTCTTGTCAGAAGCCCTTAGCTCCTGCCCATCTGGCTCATAGGATCACAGTGGTTGCAACTGGCAGTTTATGTCACATTTGACTCTGAAAACTTGGCACGTGCATTCCACGTCATATGAAAGAGCTTGGCTTTTCTTTCCACAGTAAATCGGGTGTTAACTTCTAAATGCCCAGAGCCCTCCCCAGTGGCAGCTGGGTCTACAACTTGCTTCTCCCCAGTATCCCTGCTGGGCCTGGTCTCTGCCCTCCACTCCAGCAACCCTAAGGAAGGGCACAGACTGCATAGCCTGGCATTTCCCTCCCTGAGCGAAGAAGCTGGGCCCAAGTCCAGATCTTAAACCTAATTCAGCCCCTTGAAGACCTAGCAACCAACTCCTTTTGTTCAAGCAAAATCTTTTGCAGATAACCAGTATGTGACACCGACAAAGAAGCCAGTGCTTTTGTTGAAGTCCATTAGGGGCCGCAGAGGGCCCCCTACCCAGGCTGTGGGGGTGGGGCACGCTAGGGCCTCTGCTCCTCTCTAAGGACAGAGTGAGTCCTCGGAGCCTGGCTGGGGTCCATCTCAAAGCCGACTGGGGCCATCCAAAGCAGGCCCTGGAGGTCGCCCCTCAGGCAGGAGAGAAAAGGTAGGAGATGGGACAAGCCCTGTCCCTGCTGTGTAACAGGGAGACCAAGGAGGGGCTTCGTGTAGCGTCCAGGGAGGTGAAGGGGAGGAAAGAGCAGGGGACAGGCTGTGCTCACATTCCCACGCTTTGGGGCCCAGCCTGGTGAGTTCAGCAAACATCCAGGCCCCGTAGGGAAGCCAGGGGGAGCTGTGGGGATGGGCGGTGCTGAAGGAGAAAGGCTGCCCTGGGGCCCTGCTCCGAGGAGAGGACTCCCCTGAAAGGAGGAGAGAAGCTCCTCCTTCTAGACTGCTGGCGCCCTTTCTCCCTCTTCCCTGCACCTCAGTAGCCCACTTTTCCATCTCATTTCCACCACAGTACCCTCCATCCCTCCCCCCTCTCTGATGCAGGGGAAGTTCTTCAGCTGCAATGACTTATCCAAGATGACGGAAGAGGAGTGCAAGTGCGTGCTGCCCCCGGCAGGGGCTCAGTGGGAGGGGTCTCAGGGCAGGTGCCTCATATGCGGGGCCAAGAACTGGGGGACCAAGCCAGTTGGGCCTGGAGGGAAGTACCTTTCCTTGGGCAGCTGTGAGGAGGGAGTACCCAGTGGTGTCCTCTCTGGTCCCAGGTCTGCACCTTCTCTTTTCCTGCACACTCACCACCCAGGGCCCAGAGGATGCATGGGGCAGGGGCGGCCCAGCTATGCTCAGTGGAGTGACTGGGCCTCCTCACCTCAGGGGTTCCTACTATGTGTACAAGGACGGGGACCCCACCCAGATAGAACTGCGTCCCCGACAGTGGTTACACAATGACTTCCACTTCGACAACGTGCTCTCAGCCATGATGTCACTCTTCACGGTCTCCACCTTCGAGGGATGGCCCCAGTAAGTGAGGGCCATGCCTGGGTCCAATAGGGGCACGGTTAAGGCAGGGCCAGGAAACCCTTCCTGTAGTCCCCACCGCACCATGCCAGCTCTGTGGCAGTGTTGGTTGGCCTCATGTGTTGACACCAAAGTGAGTCCGATGGAGACTCTGATCCTTCCCCCTAGTTGTGTGCCTCTCTCCCCATTAGGGAGCCCTACTGATAGATGAGGGTGCCTTAGGTAAGGGCAGGGCCACTCCAGGACCAGCTCCAGCCTTTCCTGCCAAATTCTGCCTTCTCTCCCCTCACTCTCTGCCTGCCTATGGCCAGTGAGATGATGTCCACCTGTTCCAGCCTGGCTCTACCTCATCATCCATCTTGGCTCATCCTCTCCTCTCATCCACCCCAAGGCTACTGTACAAGGCCATAGATGCAAATGAGGAGGACGTGGGCCCCATCTACAACAACCGAGTGGAGATGGCCGTCTTCTTCATCATCTACATCATCCTCATCGCCTTCTTCATGATGAACATCTTTGTGGGCTTTGTCATCGTCACTTTCCAGGAGCAGGGCGAGACTGAGTACAAGAACTGTGAGCTGGACAAGAACCAGGTGCTTGGGCCACCTGCTGGAGATGGAGGGTGGGGCCCTAGCAGCCTCCCAGCACCCTGAGCTCTAGGTTCTGGCCAGAGAAGAGAATCCTGTGACCCTAGGACCTCCATCAGATGCCCAGTCCCAGCCCCCACATACTCCACTCTGTCTCCAACCTGAAGCTATAGCAGTTGGTGAAATGGGGGGGGTCTTCTCATGGAACCCACATGATGCTCAGAGAAAGGAAGTCCTTCAGAGCCCTGGATTGTGCTGAATTTATTGTCAGGATGGGCTGTGATAACGCAAGGAGAACTCACAAGATTCCCTCCACTAAACAGTACATAGAGCCCTTTGGCTCCCAGCTCTTGGCCACAGATGCCCCTGCCTGGCACAAAATGTGGGGCTCCTTCAAGCCCAGGGATGTAGGTGAGGAGAAGGAGGGAAGAAGGGAGTCACAGTGCTGACCTCAGTGTTGTTTGTGTCCTAGCGCCAATGTGTGCAGTACGCCCTGAAGGCCCGCCCACTGAGGTGCTACATCCCCAAAAACCCATACCAGTACCAGGTGTGGTACGTCGTCACCTCCTCCTACTTTGAATACCTGATGTTTGCCCTCATCATGCTCAATACTATCTGCCTGGGCATGCAGGTAAGGAGCCTCTCAGGAAATGAGACTGTCTGGACTGGGCCCTGGGCCCTGAGTAGAGCAAGGCGAGCATGGCAGGATTCCTTGCCATGAATATTTCCAGAGCGCCTGCCAGATGCCAGGGGCTGCATGGTAAGGAGCTGTGCGGGACACGGGACGTCGGTTCTAGGCTTTGTCACCACGTACTTACAGTTTATTAAGGAGCAAATTCAAGCATGCAGATAGTGTAATTTTGTAAACAGGAGGCTCAAAAAGAGGAGATAGTGAAGGAAGTGGAAAGGGTTTGCTCTGTTTTTCTTCTGCTGCTGCAAATCTGGATGGTGAGTTGCTAGAATCTGGGCTCTGTCCCAACAGAAATGGGCTTAGTGTTCACAGAACAGATGTGTCTCTTAGGAACTGAGCACCCCTTACAGACAGCACAACCAGCATCATTATCAAGCCTTAACTAAGGATGTGATCACTTAAACTCTGTATAAGTAGAATTGCAAGTTAGGATCCCTGCCCCAGGAGCCCAAGACACATCCAACAGTAAGATCACCTATCGCCCAGCCATGAGACTATGGAAAGGAAAGTGACAGAGCCAGCAGGCCCACATCCCATAGACGGTCCTGAGCAGTGGCCTGTGCTCGGGGCTGAATCAGGAAGAACTGGACAGGGGCAGCCGTTGGATCTTCTGATCTTCCTGGAAAGGTTTTATGGAAAGGGTGGGATTTAATCAACTTCCTAAAAAAAAAAAGAGGAAGAGATTCATAAGGATTTAAGGCAGGCCATAGCTATGGGTCAAGAATGCTAAGACTGCTAATTTAAATGCCAGCCTCAGAATGCCAGCTGTCACTGGGGGCAGCACACAGACACAGAAAGCTTGCAAAGTTCTACTTCCCACTGGCCAATCCTGACACCGACTGCAGGGCCCTGAAGTCTTCCCTCCTACTCCTGTGTCCTATATGGAACCTGTCACAGAGCCCTGCCTTGGGGACCTCCCATCCTCTCATCCCATAAGTTCTGGTCTTGATGCCCTGAAATACACTCAGCAGGACTTGAATCTGAAGAACCTCCCCTGTCCCTCTCCCTCCACTGCCTCCTCCTGGTGCGGGTTGAGGGGGTGCCTCGATGAGTTGGTAGAATCCAGTAAACTGCTAACGCGGAATCCTCGCTAAAACAAAGTAGAGATTAGGCCCCCAGAGGGCGGGGGCTGCCTGGGAAGAGGTGAGCCTCTGGGAATGCAATCCACAGGCTGGGGCCCTTAGCCCACCTTTCCTACGTCCCCTCTGCAGCACTACAACCAGTCAGAGCAGATGAACCACATCTCAGACATCCTCAACGTGGCCTTCACCATCATCTTCACCCTGGAGATGATCCTCAAGCTCATGGCATTCAAGGCTCGGGTGAGTGCTGGGGTCACAGGGCCGGAGAGCAGCTGCGGCCTGCTGGGGTCTCCTGGGATCTTGTCCCACATCCCTTCGTTCTACCGCAGGCCCCTTTCTCCAGCACTTCTGCTCCCTCTGGCTCACTCTTTTGCCTACCTGTACCGGCAGTGGCCAGGTGCAGGCTAAGTGAAACAAACTCTAGGCTGCCAGAACTGGCCAATCACAGGAAACCTGGACACCATCTCTCCGAGCTGATCTACATTCCTCTGCTTCCTTTCGGCTTCAAAGTACAGGCCCTGGCCTGGGGAGTACCTTGGCCTGTTTTTTGAGTGTCAAGCTGAATGTCACAGCTCTTAGCCCGGCCCGACCACCCTGTCAAAGTTCTGCTTTGTTAGACCCCAGGCTGAACTTCAAGTGGGGCTCCGGGATGAAAGCACTCCTCACCAGGAAAAGGCTCCAAACCCTTCCTTCCCAACAGCCTCTTACCACTGTTCACTCTAGAGGGAAAGAATCAAGGAGCCAAAGGGAGAGAGTGGTGGAGTGGGAGCTCCAGTGGGAAGTGGGCGCATGGGCACCCCACATCAGCCTGCCCCCTGCAGATCTGCAGGATTGTGGGCAGCAACACTGCCCTCTGCTGGCTGTTAGCACTCCCTCAGCCCAAAGCCCACCCGCCTCCCATCTCTTTCTCTCCCAGGGCTACTTCGGAGACCCCTGGAATGTGTTTGACTTCCTGATTGTCATCGGCAGCATCATAGACGTCATCCTTAGTGAGATCGATGTGAGTATCAGGCGAGCAGAGCCATTACGGGGGTGGGGGCAGCACTTGTTCAGTCCTCAGGGGCAACATGGCACCCTGTAGGGTACAGAGATTGCGTTAAGTCATGGCTTCTGTCCCCCAAGGCGCAACACGTGTGCAGGGCAGAGGTAACTGAGGATGAGGTGGGCGCAGGGAATATACCAGATTGTGCAAGCAAGCTGCTGTGGAAAGCAAAGGACGTCTCTGGGCAGGCGGTCAGGGACGGCTTCAGGGGAGGTGCGAGGGACGCGGCCCACAGGCAGGGCCAGTGGGAGAGGCGCAGCGCAGGACGTGCAGGGAGGGGTCAGGCGTGCGGCGTGGTCGGTGGACGTGTGTGGCTACGAAGGACACAGAAGGGCGGGTGAGGCCGGAGGTGCGGCTCGGATTGGATGTCATGCAGCAGGCAGGGGGAAATCACCAAAGGTTTGCAGCAGAGCCACAGATTAATAGTCCATTTTAAAAATAGCAATCTGAGGGGCAGGAGAGAGAAATAACTCAAAACTAGGGGCCCTTTCTCTAGGGATTCCGTCTTTCATTTATGCCACAAATTTTCATTGAATATCTCCCCTGTGCCAGCTGCAGTTCTTGGTGATAAAGAAACAGCAGTAAATAAAATTGTAGAGACCCCGAACAAAACATAAACCCAGCATATGATAGGTTATGAAAAAAAAAAAGATGTTAAGGATGTGGAGTGGAAGGGAAGGGGAGGATGGAGTGAGGAAGATACTGGACCTGAGATCTCAATAAAACAAGGGAAATAACCATGCAGGGATGAGAGACAGAGAGTGCTGTGGGGAGCAAGAAGAGCATGTGCAAAGGCCCTGAGGTGGGAGCATGGTTTCTGAGTCTGAGGAATAGCAGGAGGCCTTTGAGCTGGAATGGAGAAGGGCAGAGATGAGGAGGAAAAAAGGCAGGGCTCAGATCATCTAGGTCCTTGAAGGCTATGGCTGTGAAAGGATCACTCTGGCTACTGTGCTGAGCTCTCACTATGGGGGACAGCAGGGCTGGAAGGCCACTGCGGTGACTGAGGTGAGAGGATGGTGGCAGGTGCTGGCCATGGATGTGTGATCTGATCCTCCATCTGCTTTGAAGGCTGAGCTGGCAAGATGGTAAAGGGCCACAGGAGCTGGACCAGCAGATTCAGGGGAGGGGATGAGCTCTGGAGGTGGGATGAGAACCAGCAGCAGCATCTGGATGACGAGGGCAGAAGGACAGGGAGAAGGTCTCAGCAGAGAGGCACACCATCAGGCAGAGCCCAGGGAGTGTGGCCTGGCTGTGGGGGTGGGGGTGGGGGTAGGATGGGGTTCAGAGTGAGGGAGGCCAGGGGAGACAGGGAAGAGGGGAGCTGAGAGGCAGAGGCTGAACTCCAAAGACGGCATCCCTCTGGGGCCGGCTGAGCAGCACCCAGGGGCAGGAAGGGCGACGTGCAGAAGCAGGAGAGAGCGAGTGGACGAGGACTTTCACATCTGGAGCCACCCTAGCCAAGGCCGTGGTGGTGTTCCACGCAGGGAGTGGGTCCCAGGGAGAGACAAGCCCTGGCAGGAACCAGGAGCCTCGGCTGCCACCCTGGGTGTCTATGTGTTAGGCGCCCTCAGAACCCTCGTCACCCACCATGCACAGAGTGGACAGTGGCAGACAGAGCTCCAGCTGGTTAGAGCTGAGGACTAGGGTGCACTCTGGGCAAAACCAGTGAGTGTGAGAATGTGTACCAATGTGTGTGTGTGTGTGTGTATGTGTGTGTTGTGCATCTCCATCTTCTCAGTATGCTGGGGGAAGTAACATCCTAAAGGGCCCCACAATTTGAGAGGAGCACCCCTCACAAGCACAGTCAAAAGAGGGAACTGTCCACGGCCAAGATAAATAGCCCAAATTAAAAATAGTTACTTCTGGAAGCTTGAGGCCTGTGTAGGGGATGCCTGGCTAAATCAGAACGGTTTCCTTGGCTTTGGAGGACAGGTTGTGGAGGGCATTATCCCTTGGTTACAGAGGGTGTTACTGGGTATTGTTTGGTTTTTAGGAGCCCGGATGCCCCTTACCAGTAACGTATGATCAAAGCTATATTAGACTGAAAGGTCTGTGAATGTAGCTCAGTGCGAAGGCCCTGGGTTCAATTTCTAGTTACCACAGCAACAACAAAAAATTGACTTATATTTCTGGTACCTAAACCAGGGAAAGGTCTAGCACCAAGTCTTGTGGAACAGTAGACATATTCCACCTGTTCCGTACAGCAGCCACTGGCCACTGTGCCTGCTGGTCATGTGGCCAGTCTGCTGTGTGGACGACACGAGTCTGTACCACCGGTCGTCATCCTGGCCGCACCTGAGGATCACCTGCGGTGTGTTCCAGCCCCTGAAGCCCAGCCCCGGCCCTCAAAAGCTGGCTTTGCTGGGGACCCAGCAAACACAAGTGCTTTGTTTTGTTTTGACTTTCTGGGTGACCCTGACATGCAGCCAGGATTGAGAGCCAGCGGTCGAGGGCAAAGCTGCCCTGGACAGCGTGCTAGACTCGAGAAACTAGGGAGCTGAGTGAGGGTCAGTCCACCTGCAGCTACGTGCAAGTGGAGCAGTGAGTGACTTCTTTTGAGAGAACAGTGAGTCTCGGGAAATGGGGCCTGAGGGAGAAGCGCGGAGCAGTCAGGAAGAACTGTTGCTCCCGCACACCCTAGACACCCACTCTTTAAGAGCCTGGTGCCTGAGTCGTGGGCCTTGGTCCTGTTCCCAGTCTCAGGCAGAGGAGCATCTGCTGGGGGCTCTCGGGCTCCCCTAAAAGACTTTCGCGTTTTGTAGCCAGGACTTTTCTTAGGGCCTCAGCCTGGGCCTTAGGGCAACAGAATGTTTCCCAAAGCACCCCTGGCAGGCGTCTCCCCGGCACCAAGTAGCTCAGACAAGAACCCAAACCCTTGAAACGTGTAGATCCGTCTCAGAGATGAGAAGGGAGCTGTCTGTGTCTGGTCCTCCTCTCTTCTCGCTCCCTTGCTTCACATTTCCCACAAAGCTTCGTCCTCCCTCTTCACTCCTGCCCTTGACTGCGGACACTTGGGGTTTTCATCTCCTGCCTCTGTGTCTTTTTCTCTCTTTAACTCTCCCATGCATCTGTCCTTTCTGACACCTGTCTTCACCTCTCTCCCATGTGTCCCTCCTCCTCTCTCTCCTCTCCTCCCCCTTCCTCGTCTCTTTTCTCCACAGACTTTCCTGGCCTCCAGCGGGGGACTGTATTGCCTGGGTGGAGGCTGCGGGAACGTTGTAATTCCTGGCTGCATGAATCTGCCCTGCATGCGGCCGGCTCTGCCCTGCAGCTTGCATGCCGGGCTGGCTGCATGCATCGCATGGGGTGCACCCAGCCAGCACTCAGGGCTTCCTCCCCAGAGCAGGCCCGCTGAGGGTTGGGGCCGGGTGGAGGTGGGGGCTCCATAGTAGAACATGCATGGATGTAGTGGCTTCCTGAGAGTCTGCAAAACTGCAAAGTGAGGCTGGTCTCCGGCACACTCTACACAGATGGGACTGCAGTCCAGAGGACTGTACTGGCATGGCACTACAGTGACTATTCACCTGGCCCAAGGCCTTGGGGACACAGGAAGCAGGGCAGGGAGGGCTGTCTTTTCCAGAGTTATCCTTGTGTCCAAGGCTGGCACAAGGGAAGGTGCTTGCCTAGCTTAAAACAGCCAAGAGTAGGGTGGGGACAGAGGAGAATGAACAGATTGAGTTTATGATGGTGGATCAGCCGAGCTTGGGGGGAACTCAACACTGAGGACACTAGGGACAGAGGCCCAGGCAGCCACCAGGGTCCTCAGCTCATGGCCAGTTTAGAGAAAGGGAGATGAGCAGGAGGCCCCCAGAGGGCCGGCAGGGGGCCTGGCTGCAACCTCGGGCTCTCTGCACAGCTTGGCACCCCCATGTCCACCCACTCTCCCAGCCAAATGGCCCCTGAGCCCCATGTTGGTCCAGAGCTAGTGGACAGCAGGGGCCATGAGGTGGGGGAGGAGCCCTCCCTGCCACAGATGTCACCCCAGCACACACACACTGCACGTCCCGCCTGCCCTGCCCTTGCCTTGCCGAGAGGCTGTCCCCAGACTGATCTCTGGGGCTGCTGCCCCGCAGGACCCAGATGAGAGTGCTCGCATCTCCAGCGCCTTCTTCCGCCTGTTCCGGGTCATGAGACTGATCAAGTTGCTGAGCAGGGCAGAGGGAGTGCGTACCCTGCTGTGGACATTCATCAAGTCCTTCCAGGTGAGTGCCCTGCCCGGAGGCTCAGGGTCCTTGGAACTACACTCACCTGGGGAGCTGAGCCCATGGTGCAGTGCTGTGGCCCCTGGGGCCAGGTGGCGCCTGAACTGGAAGAGGGTGGGCCAACTGCTGGTGGTGAGCCTTGAGTGACGCTCCTTCCTGGCCCTGCAGGCCCTGCCTTACGTGGCTCTGCTCATCGTCATGCTCTTCTTCATCTATGCTGTCATTGGCATGCAGGTGAGAGCATCTGGGCCCAGGTCCAAAGACGAATTATGGCCACATTAGAGGGTGCACTTGTGGGCCCAATCAGTGCGCAGCCTGGACCATCCACTGTATCTGCCTTCTACCTCCCAGTAGCCCAGGGATCAGCTGTGGGGCTGGGAAGGGCATTGCACACTTTAGCACCAGAGGTTTCAGTGTTAGGAGCCTGGAGTGATCTAGGAGAGGCCTCAGCATGCAGATGAACAGCAGAGCTAGATCTCGTCACTAAGGCTTTGGCTGGGCCTCTTCCTCTGGGGACCCTCGCCCACACTGTGACCCCCCACATCTACTTGCAGCTGGGAAAACTGGCCCACTCTCCTCTTTTCTTTGGCCTTGTGGCTTAGAAAATAATCCATTTGTTATGGCTTTAGATCTCCTGTGGCCTGAAGTGAAAGGGTTGGAAAGAGGTAGAGGTGAAGGTGGGGAGTAGGTCCAGCAGGAAAGCAGTGGGAGACCCCACACTGGGGTCGAGGCACTGAAGCCAGAGCCCTTTGTCACTGCAGATGTTTGGAAAGATTGCCATGGTGGATGGAACCCAAATAAACCGAAACAACAACTTCCAGACCTTCCCTCAGGCTGTACTGCTACTCTTCAGGCAAGAATCCCCACCACCCTACCCATGACAGTCTCTGCTGTGCTCTGTCCTGGTCTGCTCTGGCAGTGCCAGCTCCACAGGAGGGTGCCCTGCTTGCCTTAATGCTGTCCTGTCACCATCTTGGTGGTTCTAATTATCTGTGAGCAAGTGGCCCAACATTGTCATTTGTACTTAGCCCCTCCACTGGGTGGAGGGCAGCCCCAGTCTGCCACCTCCCTAGGGTGGACAGGCTGACAGGACCTCTCTCTTGCAGGTGTGCCACAGGCGAGGCCTGGCAGGAGATCTTGCTGGCCTGCAGCTATGGGAAGCTGTGTGACCCAGAGTCAGACTACGCCCCCGGTGAGGAGTACACGTGTGGCACCAACTTTGCCTACTACTACTTCATCAGCTTCTACATGCTCTGTGCCTTCCTGGTGAGAGGCCTGGAGGGAGATGCCTGAGTCAGGGAGGGGTCCTGAGCCGAGGGAGGCAGGGCCTGCCTTTTCCTTCCCGGTGGGCTGTGTCCTCCAGACATGCATCTCAGGGACACAGGAAGCTCTGGATAGATCTCTCTTGTTCTGGTCATTTGGGGTGTGGCCTTCTTATGTGAGCACTTTTTCATGCTCTGGAGGGATTGCAGAATGTCTTTATCATATTCATAGTGTACTTACCTCTTATGTGTATATTTGCTAGCAACTGAGAATGGAAAGCAATTTGAGGGGGCGGTACCCAAACTCACAACCTCACACTTGCCACGCAGGTGCTTATGCCGCTGAGCTAAGCCCCCTGGCCCTCCTCCTTTAAATTGTGGGTGTCCAGCAATGGGAAAGTGAGTGAAACGACTCACTTGTTCCGGATCAGGTCTCACTGGTGCTTCCATCCCCTGCACCCCGCCCTGTGCTTGCCACACATCAGATACCCAAACAATGGTTGTGAGCAAATGTAGGACAGAAGTGCAGGAATGAGGGCCCATGGTGCCTTCCGTATGGACAGACAGCAATCCTGAGCTCAACATGACCGAGGGCTCTGCTTGTAACACCACTGGGACCCTGTGGATTCTGAGCCTCCTCACTATGGGGCAAGTTTCCCTTCCTGAGGAATAATTAGGTGGAAATGTCTTCATAGGAAGCCCCTACCTATTTAGGATATAGCCATGTTACATTGCTTTCCAGGGCCAAGGATTTAGCTCAGTGGCATAAGTTCCTGCCTGGCAAGTGTGAGGTAGTGAGTTCGATTCCTGGTACCAAAAAAACAAAAGAAGGAAGGGCTCACAGTTTCAGTCCCTGGTCAGCAGACTCCAGGGCAGAAACAAGATGGCAGAGGGGCATGGCAGAGGAAAAGGTGCTCAACCCATGCCGAGAGGCAGTTTCTCTGCAGGAAGCAGAGTGTCTAGGGAGGAGACAGGGACAAGAATACCGCCCTCCAGCTCAGGCCCTCAGTGACCCACCCCCACCAGGCTCCATCTCCCAGCAGCACACGAGCGAATGAGCTGATCGATGGATGAGTCCATTGATGAGTATAACATGAGCCAGTCACCTTCCACATGTGTAAGAATTTTGAGGAGCTTTTTAGATATAAACCCGAATAGGAGTCCATGTATGAACAAACCCTGCAGCTCAATTCCCCAACATGGACCGAAGAGGCAGGTGCAGCAAAAGAGACATGGAGCAGCGCACAGAGGCGGGGACAGAGCATCTGGGTGGGGTGGCAGGCTGAGGTTGGAGGACACGCCAAGGACACCCTCAGGGCGGGCTTAAGGGACAGACACAGCACCCTGGCCAGGCCTGTCTGTGCAGGAACACAGAGGCAGGCACAGTCTTGCTGGGTTGTGGGCTATGTAGAAGGGCTAGAATGAGGGGTGCAGGGAGGCAGAAGCTGTACCCCCATGCCTGAAAGACACCTCCAAGCTCCCCTGTTGCCTTTCTCCTGGGAGCCATTGATCCTTCTGTTGTAGATCATCAACCTCTTTGTGGCTGTCATCATGGACAACTTTGACTACCTCACACGGGACTGGTCCATCCTGGGCCCTCATCACTTGGATGAATTCAAGGCCATCTGGGCTGAGTATGACCCAGAGGCTAAGTGAGTACAGTCTTCGGGCTCTGTGCTGGGCACTCCCTAAGCTGTCCGCCCCTCCAGCCTGGCCCAATCCTGATGTCCTCCAGGGAATCACATTCTTCATCTATTCAGTGTCCCAGCCAAGAAAATTAGAGAGTCTCAGGGTTCGAAAGGGTCCTACAGCCTCCCAAGGTGAAAAGACCATTGACTTTCTTAAGGAACTATCATCTGACTTCTGCATGGATACTCCCAGGAGTGGGGAACTCAGTACCTCACCAGGAACTATAAGCCTGGCCACCCAAAGAGCCCCATTGAACAGCTGCATCTAAGCTTGATTACAATGTGGAGTCCAGGTCCCGTCAAATGCACTGACCCAGAATCTTCGTTGCTGCTGACCTGACCCTCAGGGCACCCACAGACACATTAAAGTTACATTCTGCTTAAAAAAAAAAAAGTAACAAATTCACATTTACCAAATCATCCTTCCCCAGGCATCAGGCACCATGCCAAACACTTTGTATTATCTCCTTTAATTCTGGTAGCAAGCTATGACACAGGTCTCCTGACCATCTTGGTCTCGCAAAGGAGGAACTGAAATTCAGGGGATTAAGTTACCCTGGGTTACTAAAGGATGGTACCAAGACGGAATGGCGGTCTGTCTAGCATCCTTAGCAATTGTGCTTTTAAAGCACTTACATCAGGACGATAAAAACTGACCTGCCTCTGCCAAACACCCACAGGTTTTCACTCAGTCCTCTAAAGCCAGGCAGAAAATGCCTAATCTGTCACAGCCAGACCGAGGAAAGCGAAAACCAGTGGGACCTTCTAAAATGATTTTCCTCGAGACAGCGCACACCTTCTGCCCCTACTTTGGTCATTTCTTTGTCTGACCTTCCTGGTTACTCTACTTTATGTCTATTCTAAAGGGTCACGGTCATACCGAAAACATAGCTTCTGACTCTAAACCCGTCTCCAGAGGTGGGCTTTCATCTCTCTTGATCCTTACACTCTACTTCTATTCATACAGCCCTGGCGCCCCCATCAGCATGAACAAAGCCTGAGGGATGTCTTGGCAGGGGGAAAATGAAACCCAGATTCCAGAGCGGGAGGTCTTCTGTCTAAAAGACTGTTCCTAAGAGTCAGCCTTTCTCTGCACCCCCCAAAAGGGGGCCCCTGGTGGTGGGCAATTATATATTCATATTGTCTTTTCTGTTAAAAGGGCACAAGGCTCCTACTTCCTGACATGTTTGGAAAGCGAGGAAGTGTCTCCTGTCTCCTGTTTCCCTCCCTTTTGCCCAGTATGCACGGTGGGAGGCTCTGGGTGGCTACCAGGTGTATAGATCTGTTTTGTCCTGCAGGGGGAGAATCAAGCATCTGGATGTGGTGACCCTGCTGAGAAGGATCCAGCCCCCTCTGGGCTTTGGGAAGTTCTGCCCACACAGGGTAGCATGTAAGGTAACCAGCACTGCCAGCGAGGGGCAGCCCCAGGACAGGAAGAGGTACAGCGGTGAAAGCAGGGGTCAGGGAAGCTGACCAGGGCCTGGTGGAAGGAGTCATGTTAGAACAGTGATTTCCAGGGATCCTGTCTAAGTCAGTAACAAATACCTGAGACGATCAAATTAAAAAGAGAAAAGGGTCATTTTGGCTCACACATTGGGGGGTTCTAGACTGAGGTCAGACAGATCCATTGCTTTTAGGTCTCTGGTGGGGCTGGGGGTAGACACACCATGGCGGAAGGAAATGCTGGAGCAGAACTATTCATCTCATGACAAGGACTTGAAAGAGGAAGAGACTGGGGTCCCATGATCTCCTCTGAGTGCGCAGCCTAAGTGACCTAAAACCTCTCACTATTCCGCATCCTTAAAGTTTCTATCACCTCCATAGCACCCCTAGAGACCAAGCCTTTACCCATGGGCGTTTTTGAGACATTCAGGAGCCAAATTATAGTTCTCAAGTCCCTCCTTAATGACCTAAAGCCTTAAGAGTGTCCCCCAGTCATCATTCCGTCCTCTTGTGGAGGGCATCCTGGTCAGCCCGCACCCCAGCCCTCGTGTCCCATCCCCTCCTGGCCCACAGACTGGATGAGGGTGACCTTCCAGGCTGGGCCTGGTCCCGACTCCACATCAATCCCTGCCTCTCCCTGCACAGCGTCTGGTGGGCATGAACATGCCCCTGAACAGCGATGGCACCGTCACCTTCAATGCCACACTCTTCGCCCTGGTGCGCACAGCCCTCAAGATCAAGACGGAAGGTAAAGCTTCCAGCGGGCAGCCCCTGCCTTTCCTCAGAGAATGCTTTCTGGCACAACTTCTGCCAGAATCTCAGACTAAACACTGGAATCAAGAGCCATGGGAAGAAGCAGAGGGAAACCAGCCCGAAACCAGAATCCTCTTGCTACCAGGGCTCAGAGGGAACCTGAGAATTCTCTGCATGATAAGGTCACTAAGGATGTGTCTCCACACTCCTCAGTGTGCCTGTGGGCCAGAGAAATGCCAGTGTGGGCACAGGGTGCCCTGAGGCCAGCTCTATGCAGGGGCAGTGTAGGGACCCAGGGAGTACTAGGAGCCAACCTTGACCCCACTAAGCCTAGAGGGCCTCACTTACTGGGAAGATGGACATGGTGGGAGGAGGACAGAGGAGTTGGGTGGGATGTGCTGTTGTCCCTTGCTGAGGGCTCTAGCTGCATCAGGGCCATCCTACGGCAGGACCACCGTATATGACTGAGGTAGCCACAGGCAGATTCCTTGGGAGGGCAAGAAGAGGGAGGACATGCGTCAGAGAGAAGCAAGTTAGAGTAGTGCATAATGCCATGGTTGTGGGGGATGAGTACTTACCCCAGAGCTGAGCTGCTTTAGGGGGACAGTGATGTCCTCATTGCTATCCAGCACCATGACCATCATAAGGAACACTGAGAGCTGGGTGTGGTAGCACATGTAATCCCAGAAAGGCCAAAGCAGAAGGATCACCAAGAGTTTGAGGCCAGCCTGGGCTACATAGTGAGTTCAAGGCCAACTTGAACCACAAAGTGAGACCCTGTCTCCAAAAATCAAATCAAATCAATCAAATCCAAGAATCTAAAGAAAGAATTCCGAGCCAATGTTTGCTTAGTGAATGGTTCTGAGAGAGGCTCGGTGGGCAGTCAGTGTGCTTACCAAGCAGCTTGGCCTGGATGGCTTTGGGCCCATCGCTGCCCTTCCCTTGCCCAGGTAACTTTGAGCAGGCCAATGAGGAGCTGCGGGCCATCATCAAGAAGATCTGGAAGAGAACCAGCATGAAACTCCTGGACCAGGTCATCCCTCCAATAGGGGGTAGGTGCTGTCCCGGGGAGACCACCAGAGCAGACGAGAAGGGGGGGCGGAGCCTTTCCAAGTAGTCCCATGGGAATTTTTAAATACTGTAAATGGACGCCGTGGGCACACCAGCCTCAGGGTGGAAAGTGCCCCCTGACCAACTCAACAAAATGGGAGGGCCAGGGTGCCCAGGTCTCTCTCTCACTCTGAAACCAGGGTCAGTTTCCACCAGCCTTCAGGACCTCCTTTGCTGGTTCCTCTGCAGATGACGAGGTAACAGTGGGAAAGTTCTATGCCACGTTCCTCATCCAGGAGCACTTCAGGAAGTTCATGAAGCGCCAGGAGGAATATTACGGGTATCGGCCCAAGAAGGACACTGTCCAGATCCAGGTAAGCCTGACCCAGGCGAGTTCCAAGTGCCCCCCCTGCTGGCCAGGTCTCCAGACTCCAGGTCGCTCTCTGTGTCTTGGGCCGGGGTTGGAGACAGAGAGGACAGAAGGGAGGTTAGAGGAGGGAGGGAAGGAGATGATAATTTTGGATGATCCTCAATGGAAGCCATTTCAACTTGACAAGACGAACCCAAAGCTCATCATCTCTGGATGATGGCACCGAAGAAGAGAGGCAGGAGACGCCAGTTAGACAGTAACGGTGGGCTCTAAAGAACGCAGATCCTCCGGACGCGCTTAAAATGCTCCCGTGGGTATGAAAAGAAAACTCTGTGTTTTATCTCACGTAGTTTTTATTTCTATTTTTCATATCCATTGTAATGCACACAATTTAAAAGTTTAAAAATACATAAGCATTTGAAATATGTGTTAAATTATTTCAATTGCTATTTTTATTTTGAAATAATTTCATACTTTAAAACTTTCAAGTATTGGGCCGAAGAGTTAGCCCAGTGGCATAAGTGCCTGCCTGGCAAGCATGAGGTCATGAGTTCGATCCCTGGTATCAAAAAACTAAAATAAAATAAAAATTTCAAATATGATGCAAAAACCTTTTTCTTAAACTGTTTGAGAGTAACACTAACGTGATGTTCTATTGACCCAAGATACTTTAATGTGTATTTCCTGCAGACAGGCATATTCTCCCGCATAATTCTCCCATATAACCACCATATATATAACTATTGAAATCAGGAAGTTAACTTTGGTACGTTACCATCTAATCCTCAGAGCTCATTCAAGTTTCTCTTGTTCCCTATAATGTCCATATGTCAAAAGATTCCAATCCAGAATCTCACATTGCATTTAGTCGCCATATCTTCTTAGTCTCTTCCATCTAGAACAGTTCTTCTGTCTTCCTTTAACATGACCTTGACACTGAAGATGACATGAAAGAGGCCTTGAGGTTGTGTTTGTCCGGTGTTTCCTTATGCTAGACATAAATATACATGTTGGATAAGAATGTCACAGAAGTGGTCCTGTATCCTCATTACAAACTATCAGATGACACCAATTTCGATTTGTTGTAAGGCTGGTAATATGAGTATATATATAGTAAGTAAAGAGATTTCTCAACCTGGAGTCCTGGGGAGGGTGCAGAACCCATAGGCTCATAGGCTCGAGAAAAGACTCTGGGGACAATTCAGGTGTGGACTGTCCAAGAGGCCAGAGCAGGACCTGGGGGCCTCATGGAGCCTTGTGACACTGAATGAGCCGTGAAGGAGATCAAGCTCTGGGAAAGCCCCACATGCAGGGACTAGACATGAGTAGAAGCCAGGCACGGTGGTGCACACCTGTAATCTTAACACTGTAGGAGACTGAGGCAAGAAAATTGCCAGTTTGACCCCAGCCCAAGCAACTTAGCAATTTAGTGAGACTCTGTCTCAAAAATTTAAAAGTATAAAATATAAATTTAAAAAGGGCTGCAGATGTAGCTTAGTGCTGAGATCTTGGACTCAATCCACCAGTACCACCAAAAAAAAAAAAAAAAAAAAAAAAAGCAAGGCCAGGGAAGCAGTTCTGGTCTCCACTCCTGGACTGGAGGGATCCCCAAGTCACTTCACTCTTCCCAGGCTGGACTGCGGACCATAGAGGAAGAGGCAGCCCCCGAGATCCACCGCACCATCTCAGGAGACCTGACCGCTGAGGAGGAGCTGGAGAGAGCCATGGTGGAGGCTGCGATGGAGGAGGGAATATTCCGGGTGAGTGAGGGCCACGAGCGCCCCTAGTGGCCTAGTCGCAGTGAATGGCAACAGAGAAGGACACGGGAGCTGAAGGCACACTCCTCACCTCAGCAGCCACCTCCCTCTTACTCAAAGTGTCAATGTAACACATCCTTCTGTACCTTCCCACAGACCCTTGCCCGCTGTCCATCTCTCAGGAACCTGCCACCCAGCCATCCTTAGCTTAGTAGAGAGTTTTTTCTATTGCTTGAGCTGTGGGAGATCATTCTTGTCATCTTTTTGAAGTGTTTTTGGCTACTCATGACAAAATGGGGGCCAGAAAGATGATGTAAGATGCTCATATTCACATAGCTTCAGAGGGAACCTAAAACCCAACTCTGCAGACTCTCAATTCAGGGTTCTCTCCACTACCCAGATTTCCTCCTGTATATTCATGTTTCCTATCCAGTTCCTGAGGTATGTCTTATCTACATCACCAAACTGAGATTTTTCTACAGGGGGATCCTCTTCTGATCTCAGCACTTGGTCCATTCTTCTCTGACCTTAGGATTTGTCTCCCAACCCTATCGTTCCCTGCACCTTCATCCCAGGTTCACAGTGTACTGCCTTCCCTAATCCCCAGCAGTAACTCTCAGTCCTCCCACTCTCCTCTTTGCCTGTAGAGGACCGGAGGCCTGTTTGGCCAAGTTGACAACTTCCTGGAAAGGACCAACTCCTTGCCCCCTGTCATGGCCAACCAGAGACCCCTCCAGTTTACTGAAATAGAGATGGAGGAGCTGGAGTCACCTGTCTTCTTAGAAGACTTTCCTCATGATCCAAGAACCAACCCTCTTGCTCGTGCCAATGTCAACAATGCCAATGCCAATGTTGCCTATGGCAACAGAAACCATAGCAACAGTCAGGCATTTTCCAGGTAAGGACAGCAACTGCCAGCTCTGGGGATAGGAGCCCTGGAACAGGACTGAGATAAGGCCAAATTGGAAGGGGACACTCTGAAATTGGTAAAGTGCCCTTTACTTGCGTTTATGCTCTTGGGGATCATCCTGCATCTTAGGACAAAACAGGACTGGATTGAAGAGACTCCACCAGCAGGGGGCAGGGTCATCATGTCAGCACCGGTCAGATGCTGAGTGGGTCTTTAATTCTGTAGTCTACAGCTGGTCTAGGAGATGAGACCTCAGCCATTTATAGATCTTCCAGGGAGGAGGAGGAGTACATGCTACATAAAACTAGAAGATAAGGTTCAATTGCTGGATTGGGGTCCCAAGGAGATCTCACTGTGCTGAGTAGCTCCCATCTCCCTGTAGACTAAATATAATCTCTGACTGTCTGAGTGCTTTAAAAACAGCAGGATGGGGGAGGGAGAATAGCTCAGCCATTGCAACCCAGGGACTGAGCTCCAAGTAGAACTTCTGTTCTAGACAAGAGGCCAGCTGCATGGAGGTTTCAGGGCAGGAGAAACAGAGGAGAAGCCAAGTGGACAGGGCTGTCTGCACCCTTGCACTCAGAAAGGTCTCTGAATGTCGGCGCATAACCCTTGAAGAGTGCACATGCTTTTGGTTCACCAGCATGAAAATTCAGAAGCATCAGATCTGGGCCCTGCTGCTGGGAGATGTGTTATATAATATCACTGTGACTAACTAAATGCGGAGATTAAGTGTCCCAGGAGTACAAAGGAAGTATTGATCACCAAGGGCTGGAAAGGTCTAGAACAGTTCTTAGCTTCAGCTTTTTTTCAGAGAAACATCTAGAAAGCTTTTAAAAACCCCTATGCTTCCAGCGCGATCCTATGCACAGCCAAGGAGGAGAACCACTGTCCTGAAGTTACGAGGCTGCACAGAATGTAGAGAGAGCAGAGAAACCACAGCAAGAGAAGAGGCAGGGATGCTCTGGGCTTACTCCCCAAGAGTCAGAGTTGGCCAGAAGCATCAGCCCTGGGGTGAAGGCCACTGCACAGGGACGGATGTTTGGGGCCTCAGGGGTGAGGGATGCTGGAAGAGCCAACAGCCTGCTCCAGTTCACCCAGTGTTGTTTCCTTCCATTTCAGTGTCCACTATGAAAGGGAGTTTCCAGAAGAGACAGAGACACCTGCAGCCAGAGGAGGAGCCTTTGGCCAAGCCTGCAGGGCTCTGGGTCAGTCCCTTCTGTGCCCCTGAGAAGCTGAGCCTTCTAAGGAAGCCAATGGTGCTCCCTCTTTTCTTAGAGTCTGGGAACCCAGCTGGGAGTCCTGGATTGAGAGCCTATAACAGAGAGAACCAGTGAAATCCAGAGTGGGAAGGCTGTTTGGGCCTCTCCTCATCTGGCCATTGGCATGGGCCAGCTAGGTAGCCTAGTGAGCTGGAGGGAGCTGGAGGGGGGAAAGTGGGTGCATTCTATGAGGCCTTCACCCTGTCCACACATGTCACCCCAGCATGGGAGTCTCCCCTTCCCCCAGTACCATTGGAAGAGCAGCCCTGGACACCTTGACACCTTGGCCCTGGTACCCTCAAGCAGGTGATCCTGGGTCCTTCAGTGGGTCCTGGACTACTGTGTGACAGTAGGAACCCTAAGGATTCTGGGACTCAGTGGTGATAAGACTACTTCCTCTGCCCCCCTCACATACACACATTTTCACGTGCACACACGCTGAAGGGTAGCTGGGCCGGAGACTGGCTCTGAGCCCCTCTCTCAAACCCACAAGGACAGACAGACAGTAGGACATTGGGAGTTGACACAGTTCTGCCTCGTCTGGAGCCAGTTGAGTCCCAACATGTGTCCACTTTCTAAGCTATCTTCTGCAGCTGGCCCAGCAATACTGCACTGACAAGAGGGTCCCAGCAGTCCCTCTTGTCCTTATACCCCTTTGCCCACAGGAGCCCACAATAAATCTCTCGTGGAAAAGCTGAGAGGACAGCAGACCCAGAGGGTGATGCTTAGAGGCCAGACACTTCCTGCCCCCTGCCAGGTAATAGGACAGAGGCCTGGGAGGAAATTCCATACAGGGAACCCACCTGGGTTGGTGCTAGGAGGGGCTGCGGCAAGGGAAGGGCCCAGTAGCAGTTGTTCCATCTATAAAAGAAGAATCTGTGTTCCTGGGTCCTCTCCTTTCTGTGGCTCTTGGATGAGCTCCTTTGCATGAGTTTGGATTTCACTTGATTGTGGGGTTCAGCATGCCTGTTGGGGTCTTTGCTTTTATGTGTTTGGAATAGCACCCCAGGGTGGAGCTTTCTACGGATGAGGAGGAGAAGAGCTCCACGGCAGGGTCACTGCATGAGGAAACACATCACAGCAGGAGCTCCCAGGAAGGTGCTGCCAAGTGCCAGGCTCCAGCTACCACCCTTCTGATCCAGGAGGTGAGACAAGGCTGGGACAGAGCAGCAGGCTGCGTTTGGGCCGGCGAGACAGCCTGGCACAGAGGCAGGGCCCAGAAGGTGGCTCCCCACAAAGGCCCCACCTAGACCCCTCTCTTCCCCGCAGGCTCTAGTTCGAGGGGGCCTGGGCTCCTTGGCGGCTGATGCTAACTTCGTCATGGCAACAGGCCAGGCCCTGGCAGATGCCTGCCAGATGGAACCAGAGGAAGTAGAAGTGGCAGCTACAGAGCTACTGAAAGAACGGCAGTCCCCAGCGGGCACAGCCAGTGCCCTGAGCCTCGGGTCCTCTGTGGACAGCCTTGATCAGCATCAGGGCTCCCGAGAGACCCTCATTCCTCCCAGGTTGTGAAGGCCTGCACAGAGCTGGCCTGGCACAGGGAACAGACCTCCAGCATGGGGAAGGGTCATCTCAGCACTGTTGCCTCCCTCTTCTCAGCAGCCAGGTGCGTGGGTGCACGGGCTGCCAAGGGGTGGTCAGGAAGCACCTCAAAAAGTCAGAAGAAGTGGGTCAGCAGCACAGCTCCCCTGCCCTGGCAAGAAGCATTAATTGAATGGAGCTTCTGATGTCATTCAAAAAGCCCTGGTCAGTGCCAATGTCTGTCACAGATCACTGCCACCACAGGGACATTA
Source organism: Dolichotis patagonum (assembly GCA_004027295.1). Lineage (NCBI taxonomy): Eukaryota > Metazoa > Chordata > Mammalia > Rodentia > Caviidae > Dolichotis > Dolichotis patagonum. The sequence goes on along the minus strand of PVJX010000502.1, from coordinate 78,011 downwards.
AAGTCTCCAAGCTGTAAAACTAGTATGTGTCCTCTATTTTGACCCTCCTCCTCTGCCTCTGTTCCTGCCCCAGGAGCCCTTGGGGACCCTAGGCACAGGAGAAGAACAGAGGGGCCATTTGGATCTTCATTCTGCACATGGCAGAGAGGGACCTGCATACATAGTGGGGTTCTCCTGTGGGAGCCCATGGCCAGGTCTGGTGACTGGCCCAAGTAGCTGCAGGAAGGACTGTGGCCTTAGAAGAAGCCCCACCTTCTTTGAAGCTATGATTGTGTCCCTTTGGCCAGAGTCCACTGCCAGCACAGTGCTTAACCTGCTCTTTATGCCTTTGGTTGTCACAGACCTGCAGTCCCATGGCTCTTGCACCCACAGATGTAATGATAAATCACATGGGAACCCTTTATCGGTGTCTCCAGTGTGCCAGTACATACCCTAACCCTTCATGTACTCTACTTAGAGAGCACTTCCACACCACACCCATTGTATTCTCACCACAGCCCAGCATTGCAGGTGTAGAATCCTGGTCAAGATGAAGAGAGGGACAGGCAGAGAGGTGGTAGGATACATGGCGCACAGCTCGAAGAGGCAGAGTTGGGACTCAGTGCTAGACCTTGGAGTCCCTGTGGTACCCTTTCCCCCTACCCTGGACGCTGCTCTTCTTGCCACTCTCATTGTGTGTGTGCCAAGCACCTGCTCTGCGGTGTTGCTGTGGTAACCAGGCTGGTCTCCCATGCAGCCTCCTGGCACACCCTAGCAGGCTCTGAGCCTCTGGGGCTGCCCCAAATGCAGGGACACTCACACTTAGGGCACTGGACATCCATGTACTTCCTTGTGCCTGGTCAGTACAGCTATTTCAACTCCTCAAACCTTGTCCTTTCTTCACAGAAAAACAGAAGCCACCAGAAGGTCCCCCCTCAGCTTCTGTCACAATACTGATGAACCCACCTCCTCTTCCTCCTGAGGCAGTGCAAGCTGCTCTTCCTCCCACCAGATCCTCATTCCACCCCAGCCACTCTCTCTCTCCCTGCTTCGCTCTCTCCCTGGCTCCTCTGTTTGCATGTAACATGTCCTTGGTGCTCCCAGATCAACATGATCCTGAAGTTGTCTGTCTGTTCATCTATCCATATATCTATCAATCAATATAGCATTCATGTGTCTTTCTATATATCTATCATCTGTCCATCTATCATTCATCTATTATGCATCCACCCATCCTTCCATCTGACTATCGATCCACCCACCCACCCATCCATCCACTTACCCATCCATCCATCCATCCATCATCCACCAATGCACTCACCCATCTGTCCATCCATCCACCCATCCATCTATCCATCCATCCATCCATCCATCCATCCATCCATGTATCCATCATTTATCATCTCTTTTTTAAAAAAATTTTATATCATCTCTTTATGTTAGCAAGGACCAGACTTACTCAGGTGGTCTCCTTGCCTACATTTCTGATGCTAGGTGTATCTGTCATCCCTTCCCTTCTTCATGCTCATCGGCTTCACTAACAACCTTGTTGCTAATCCAGTGGGCCCTTTCAGAGTCTTATCTTCCTTGACTTCCAGACAGCTATAATCACATATCGACTCACACCCGTGCTCTCCTTGTCCAAAGGTGATGGTGCATTCTTCCCCACAGGCTTCTCCGCTGCTGCTGCTGACATTGGGGAAGCCCACTGCTCTGCCCCAGAAGTCTGATCATTCCCGTCCTCCTCCACACCCTGTTGCCTCCTGCATGTTGTGCTCACTTGTGCCCTATCCCTTCCTCCCACAGCCCCTCTCTGGGGCCCTCCCCCCAAACCTCATGCTTCATCCATTACAGCTGCCTCTGAGCTGACCTTCTGCCAGTCTCTGATCTTTCAAAAAAGAAAAACTTAACATTTTATTTCCTTGCACAAAACCCTATCATATCAGTAGCACCCCGAAGCCCTACACATCTCTTGTAAACCCTTGCTTAGGCTCCCACCCTGCTCACTCCTCCGCTCACCCCGGTGGCTCTCCTGGTGGCTCTCAGGAGCTGCTCTTCCTGTGAGCCCAGGTGTGCTGTTCTCCCTGGAAACTTCCTGAGTCTTCTGCTCATGACACCTGCTCATCCTTCAGACCTCAGCACTGCTCCCCGAGGCTCTGCAGCCTGACCCAGAAAGCTGGCACACCATCTTTTCCGCTCCAGCAGGCATCACAGCCTCCTAACTGCCGTGTATCCCAGCCAGGCAAATAAGCTGCGCAAAAGTCAGAGTTGTGCCCAAGGGAAGCCTGAGAGAGAGAGCGCTTCTCCGGAGGGCAGCATGCTAGACTGGGGATGGCAGCTCCCACATGCAGGAGGAAGTCCCCGCCAAACACCAAACCCTGCACAAAGCTCACACTGTCTCCCAGTCAATGGACACATCTCTAAGGGACATAAGATAAGCACAGAGATATGTGAAAGTGCTTTGTATGCGCTGAAAGTTCTATAAAAGGGCATTTAGAGTTTTTAACATTAAATTGCATAGTGTGTGTGTGTATGTGTGTGTGTCGTTAACTAAGGATTGAACCCAGGACCTTTGCACTGAGTTGCCTGCTCAGTTCCTTTTTTAAACAAATTTTTACTTATTTGTTTATTGAGCTAAGTCACTAAGTTGTCCAGGCCAGAACTTGAATGTGAGATCCTCCTGTCTCAGCCTCCCAAAATATTGGGATTACAGGTGTGCACCATCATGCCAGGTTAAAGTCCATACTCTTAATAGCTATACTGTTTGTCAAATCTATGCCATTCCTTGTAGCCTGACTGTCAGAAATGTATGTCCACACATACTCTGGGAAAGTTTCCTATTAGCTCTTTGCTTTTTTTTTTTTTTTTAAAGAAATCCAGGCCATTTCCTTTTTTTTTTTTT
>PVJX010000502.1:37075-75030 GCA_004027295.1 Dolichotis patagonum | reverse complement strand
AATACGTGTAAGAAGGACTTGTAGAAGGGTGAGGGCTGATGAGGAAATGAGCGGGAAGCAGGCAAGGTCAGGATGAGACAGATGCCTCCTCAGCAGGACCTCCAGACAGCGAGAGCATCCCCACAGGGGCAGGTGGGGCCACCTTCTGTCACTGGGGGGCACTGGCCAGGGGCAGCGTCTGCCAGGGCCCTGTCTTCTGCTGACAGTTCCCTGCAGATCGGAGCCCAGCTGCTGGGTGAGGAATCTGCCAGAAGGGGCAGGGGTACAACGGTCAGGAGGCATGGGTGCAAAGCTACATCCTGCGCTGTGAGGACCAGGGGCCTCGAGGCTCAGACGGAGGATTTCTGGAAAGGCTGAGGAGAGCGGCCTCTAGCTCTAGTCCATTCTCAGGGAGGCAGGGGGTATCCTAGCCCCAAGCCTGGGGCGTTTCCAGGTCCTCCTCTGGTTGGGGCTGAGTGACCTCTGCAGAGCTGCCTCTCCCGGGATTTTAAAATTTAATTCATCTGTCGTGCTGGGGATTGAACCCAGGGTCCTGCAAGTGCTAAGCTGAGCTTCAATTCCAGCCCATGGTCTGGGACCCTTACGGAAGGAAAATGGCTACTTCAGGAGGTATTAAGAGAGGAACCAACTTCTCAGGATCCAAACCTACTTCCTACTTCCACGTCATTGGAGTTTGCAAACTCTTTTCAGCTGCTCCTCCCTCTGTACAATGGGAGAATAATTTCTACTTCCAGGGTCCTTGTAGGGCTTGAGTGCAACAATGTAAAGACCTGGTGCTTGGTAAGAAGCTACTGTTTCAGTCTTAGCGGATGCTGGTAGAAGAGGGCCGGACTCTAGGAAGGGAGGGAGCCAACCTGGGCTGGCGGGCTTTGAAGAGATGCTGGGCAGTAGTGATGGCAGCAGTGCCACTCAGCCCACACCTCAGCCCGCAAGCTAAGTCCTCTTAGAGACACTAGCACCTCTCACTGTCCAGCACTGCATGACCACCCCTGCTTCAGACCACGGTGGAAGACAGTGTGGGTCCACAGTTGACTTTGACTTGCACTCCTATTTCACACAGTCATGCCCTATTGTAAGCCCTAATATTGTGTACAGTCATGCAAGTATTGTAATCCTTTTTCTAGTTTTCCTCACAATCCAAAAAGTTGTATTTGTAATCCCATTGAGACGTCATTGGAATTCCAGCAAATTAAGCCCAATCTACCACCTTCAATGCAATCCACAGCAAGAGTAAAGACACCAAGACATATTCCAAGTTAGGAGCAGCCAAGGGGTCCTAAGTCCAATCCCCGGGAGGATGTGCAGACGAAGGCCCTGATCCTAGGCCTCTCCCAGAATTTATTATCTTGTGAAGAAGGGGGGTGGCTCAGGGATGAGTGACAGTGAGGATGGCGGGAATTACATGAGTAACCTGAGCTGGCTAGCTAGGTAGGGAGAAAAGCATCTCTGCAAAATGTGGAAATAAGAATATGCAGAAGGATCAATTCAATTAAGGTAGCAATTGCATAATTCAATTAAGGTAGCAATTGAATGGTTTTAGGAGGCTGTTGCTTTGGTTTCTGATATGTAAACTTTTGTGCCCTGGGACGTCATAGCCTCTTTTCCTTGAGGCTCATACCCAGTTGACACTCCTGGAACTAATGGCTCTAACATCACGATGTACTCGTATCTTTTACAGAGAGCACTATTCGAGGAAACAGGAGACTGTCTAATGACTTTAGAGATTACATACCAGTACCTTGGCTGGCCTTATATGCAATGCTTAGAGCCAATTGAAGTCCTTATGGTGACTAAGGAAACACCATAGTCAGCTCTGTACATATCAGTATATGGAAATAAGTCTCCATATAATCAAAGTTGCAGCAATTGTTCTGCATTCAAGGGGAGACACTGGAGTTGTCTCCCACAATGCCCCATTCTTCTGGTGCCTGATCCCAATACCTTGTCACTCTGCCTGAGGGCTGACAGCTCAGAGTACCAGGTGACTCCTCTCTCAGCACCCTAGCCAGGGCACTGGCGGGGGGGACGAGGGGCGGGTTCCCTGGCTGGTAAGTGGTGGAGCTAAGATTTGTCCTCAGGATTACAAAGCTTTGTTACTCAGCTGTGCCCTGGAATGGAATTTAAAATCCCACCAAGGAAACCACAGCACAGGAGTATTTTAGAATTAAACTTGTAGGAACAGTGAGCAAATAAGCTTTCACTGACTGAAAACAGGCTGTTTGCAGTCGGTTGGCTGGTGGGACAGATGCTCTGGAAGGGTCAGAAGCAGGAGAAGTGACTGGTGTCAGTTTAAAGTATTTTAAACACATCCAACATTGAGTCAGCCAGAGGAGCCAAAGCGCTACCGGGGTCCCTCCTGAGAGCTTCAGAAAGGCAGTTAAGAAATGAAAGAGAAGCCCTGCACTTAGAGAAAAACCATTCCCGTTTGGTTGTGTGTCCTTCAAAAAATACCTCCACCTGGGTGCTGTGGGCTAGGCCTGTAATCCCAGGAGGCTGAGACAGAAGGATCACAAGTGTGAGATTAGCCTGGACAATTTATTGAGACCCTAGCTCAAAAAAGTTAAACTCTGCCCCCTGGTTTCCTTGTCTGTGGAACAACACAAGCTAGCTTTCATCAAGACCCGTTCTTTGCCTTAATACCTCTTTTTTAATCTTTGCAACACTCCCTCTAAAACAGGTGTTGTTGTTGATCTCATTGACAATGAGAAAACAGATTCAGAAAGGGTGAGTGAATTCGTCAGTCATTCAGTCACAGCATGGTGACAGGGTGTCTACCAGGAACCTAGCTGCTATTCCTAACCGGTTCTGTTTGCATTAGCATGAGGATCACACGATGACCTCCCATACTCCCCACCTCATCCTCTATTAACCTGGCCCAAGAGCCTGTCCACAGGCCCTGAGTGCCAGCACAGCACGGCTCCGGCCCTGCCTGGTCCCACAATCAAGTTCCTGCAGCTCCCTGGACAGTGTCAGCTAACCCTGCTGCTGGCTGCACAAGTCTACACACACACACACACACACCACTTAGTCGCTACGTCCTTAGTGCTCTTATAGCACTTAATGATTTGCATTATAGTGTTTATTACACTGTAACATAATTAGGGCTTTGTAGTTTGTTTTTGCCAAGCATGCTCCAAGTTTCAGGGACCGAATTATCAACTCTGTATCCTCAGCAAGTAAAAAAGGAAGAAAGGAAAGAAGGAACAGTGAACACCAAGTAACCTACCAAATAAAGGCAGCAAAGCATTTGACATTGCTGACATTTGAAGCCTTTCCATCTCCATGATGGCAGTTTTGCAGTGTTTAACCTATTATCAAAGGGTGGGTCTTCCCACTGCCCAGCACCGGTGAGTACCACCAGTCCCTTTGGCAGTCCCTGCTCCCAGCCTCTTGCTCGGGGGTGGTCTGCGCGAGTCCAGGCCACATAGGATGGTTCGGATGTCACTCACCAAGGTAGGTGTCCTACACAGGATGGACTTCCGACAGTACAGATCAAAATGGACAGATTCTGTTACCAAGAATCCTGGCCTGCACAATACCTGGGACCCCTACCTACTCTCTCCTGTCTGCCAGCACAAGGGATCTCTTTCCAAACTGGGTAGGGACAGATGGGCGACAGAGGACAAGTCTCCTCTGGTTCTTTCTAATCTTGTTTATGACTTCAACTCTTTGGTCCACCCAGCTCTGGTCTTCCACAATGATCCTTCCATTTAGTTTGGAAGTTAGAGGACCAAAGAGGGAAAAAAAGCTCTTCATACTTCTCTGCATCCTCACTAAACCCTTCTGAATTCCCTAATTCTCCCCAAGGCAATGTATCCCTTCTGTCTACTGCTACAAGCTCCAGCAAACTGGGGGACCGGGGTGTGGAGGTGGGGGTGGAGAACACAGACAAACTTTTCAAGAGTTATATCACCTCAGACCAACTCAACTATCTGTCAAAAGGGCCTTTGAAATGCTCTTAAAACCACCCTGTGAGCCCCAGCCCCCACACTCCCTGGGGTGCTGCATCCACTGCTGTCCCCTAAAATTCTCAGTCTGGCTGCGTTTCTGGAGAGCTGGCACCTCTGAGCCAGCTCTTGTGGTTCCCTGTCTGCATGCTGTCGCCAAACCCCTTTTCCTCCCCTTAAAGCGTTAAATGCTTTTTGCTGGCGGTTTGCTCTGTGGGCTCTGGAAGAAACAAATACCTATTAAAATCCAAGGAAATAATACATCCTTAGGGACTGACAATCAATAGCTTAGGTGGGTGGAGAGGAAGGGTTTTGGTGAAATTACTCAGAGGGAGGGGACTTACAAGGAGCCCATCTGATGAAGAGGGCCCTGGCTAGGACAGTGTAAGAGGCCACCGCACCCCCAGGTCTAAGGAGGGCTCCATCTCCCAACCCCTCTTCCCTTCTTCCGCATGGCTCTGTTTCTTTCTTCCTTACTCCTCCCTGGCTCTCCCAGTCTGGACTCTGGCCTGCTCCTCTAGGGTCCTGTTTGCGTCAGTCACCTTTCCCTCTCCAGCTTTCTACTTCCCTGCCACTGTCCCCCTGCGATGGCCTCTCAGTGAGCCCACAGGCCACATGATCTAGGACAGAGTGCCATTCAGGTGACCTGGACTCCAGTCAACTGACCCAGAAAAAGTCACAAACCATTTTTCACCTCTGTTTGGGCACAAAAGAAAATGAAACAAGTTACTTCTTAAAAAACAGCTCAAGGGCTGGGAATTTAGCTCAGCAGTACAAGTGCCTGCCTGGCAAGCACACGATCTTGAGTTCAATTCCTGGTACCAAAAGAAAAAAAAAAAAAACCAGTTTGAGATCACCTTCTCCATCTATGCCCTTGCTTCCCATTATCTATCTTTTATTTTGCTCTTTAAGACTTTTATACTTTGGATTTATCATATAAAAGAAACCATGCATTATTTAACCATTTATGTCTGATTTATTTCACTTAGCATTATGCTCTCAAGGTGCATCCATTTTCCTTTAAGTGGGTCAAATTTATCTTTCTTTATAGCTGAGTAGTTCCCAGGGTGGGGGTGGCAAGGAGAAGGAGAAATTGAAAGGATTCAGATGTGATATGTACATGCACCAACTCTCCAAGATGAATGTACTCATTCTGTACGGCAAGCATGAATGAATAAAAACCACAGCTTTATTGAGCTATAATTAACACACAAAAAAATCGTACATAGTCAAAGTGTACAACTTGGTTAGTTTTGACAAATGTATACAACTGTGGCAACTTCACTGATCAAGATATTATATGTATCTACCACCCCCAAATCTTCCTTGTGCCCCTTTATAATTCTTTCTGTCCTCTCTGGGCTCACTCCTCTTCCTTCTGCCAGGCAATCAGTGATCTGCTTTCTGACAATACATATTAGTTTATATTTTCTCTTTCCTTCCTTCTTTTTTCTTTCTTTCTTTCTGTCTTTCTTTCTTTCTCTCTTTCAGTCCTTCCTTTCTTTGCACTTTTTCTTTTCCTTCTTTCCATCCTCTTTCTTTTTCATTGCTAGGGATCAAAACCAAGGCCTCACACATGCTAGGCAAGCACTTTACCACTGAGGTACATCTCTAGACCAGTATAAATTTTTGTATCAGTGGAATTATACAATGTGAATTTGCTCTGCTTTCTTTCTTTCTTTCTTTTTTTTGGGGGGGAAATCTTTGAGACAGGGTCTCATTTTGCAGTTCAGGCTGGCCTTGGGCTCACTTTGTAGCCCAGGCTGGTCTTGAGCTTGCAACCATCCTCCTGCCTCAGCCTCCCGAGTGCTAAGATTACAGGCTTGTGCCACCAGGCCTGGTGTATGCTCTGCTTCTTCTGCTGAGCACATTTTAGGATTCATCCATGTAGTTTTGTGTATATAGTTCACTTTTTATTGTGAAATAGCATTCCATTATGTTACATTCCACGTTTCCTGTATCCATGCCCCGTTCACGGGCATTCAGGTCACTTCCTATGACAAAGATGCTCCTATCCTATACACATCACACAAAGCAGATGACCTCTAAAGGTGTGTTACTCACTTTCCTAGCTACCAAAGCCTAGATGTAGCCTCTTCCTACACTGTGGTTCAACACAAGATGAAACCAGCCATCAGCTGGCTTGAGTTTGAACCATATACCACGTTCCACGTATTCCAGTATGACCCTGCTTTCCTAGTTTGTTTTATTGCCTGGTTTGTTTTATGGGGATGAGCAGTATTCCTGCCTCCTCGGGTTGTTGTAAAGATTGCATTACAGTACAGACCCAAGGCATTTAGCACAGTGCCCTGCAAAGTGTTCAGAAATGGCAGCGGTTATTACTTGGTGTGGGGCTCTGAAGAGGTCTTTACAATCAATCTAGAATGGGCTTCCTATAGGATCTCTGAGCAGTTTCCTTATTGTTTGCAGTGGCTTCATATTCTAGGGGAGTAACTGAGTCCCAAGGCAACTCAGCACAGTCAACCTAAATTTGAGCCTCCAGAGATTTATACAAAAGCACACCCATCTAGTCAGTCCCCAGAATTCAGCAACGTGGAAACCAGGTTAAATCATGAGCCATGAACATAGATGGAGAGAGAAGACATCTGCCCTTCTTCACTAGCTCCTAATAAACCAGGAGATCAGAACCCAAAAGGTGCTTGTGGTGTCTCACTGTGTGTAGGTGGGGTGGGGGTGCTGGGTGGGAAAATAAACTGTGACGTGTTCCCAGATCAGGCCTCTGAACTCTAGCTCCACCCTTACTACTATGTCAGAGGAGGCAAGGCTACGCCATGGTAATATGCAGCCCAGAAGTTGAGGGCTCCACACAGGAAAAGCTTGTTTCTCATACACTCCATGAATGACATCCAAGTGAGGGTACCAGTGGCTCTTAAAGCTTCACCTTGAGGTGACAACTGTCAGTTTTGCCACATTTCACACATTTTTGTCACAGCTGACAAAGCCCCGCCCACATTTTATTGGTTAATGTCCCCTGGCCTGTTTCCATTACAGAGGGTAAGGATACGCAGCCCCACCTTGCACCAGAAGACAAAAAACTGTAAATATGTGAGTAGCACTAATGACCACTACCCCAGCCAACTGACCTTTGAGCCCATTTCCTCTTCTGCAAAATGGAGATGATAACAGTGTTTACATCACAGTCTCGTGTGGCTTAGATGAGAAAACTTGACAATGGGATCCAGCGTGCCCAGGCTCCTCCTGACTGTGCAGACAGTCACCCCAGGTCCCCCTCGGAGTGGCCAAGTGGCCCAGTAGATAACGGTAGATAACTTCCTGCAGAGCTGCCTTTTCCACTCTCTGGACCTCATGCTGGTTACTGAGGCCAGACACCCTCAAGAGCCATAAACTCCCTCTCTCCCTGCCTCCCCCCCGAGACTCCCCCGAGACTTCCTGCCCCTCTCAGGAACTTCCTTATTACAAAATCACTTTTCTGTCCAGTTAGAGGTGAGGAGCCCACTGTAGGAAGGACAGAGACTCCAAAGGAAACGCGATGGAAATTAACATCTACACTCTGCTGGGCACCGGATGCCTGAGCCAGGCTATCTCATCACCACCTCACAACAGTCCCAAGAGGAGCTGCACATGATTATCCTCATTTGGATGTGGGCACTGACGCTTGGCATGGTTTCCTCACTGGTTCACGGTTGCACAGCTAGTATAGTGGCAGAGTTGGGATCTGAGTCCAGATCTCTGTGACTCAGAAGACCACAATTCAGCTTCTGCTCTGTCTTTTGTTGTTTCATTCAGATTGAATTTTTGTCAGGACTGTAAACTCACCCACAGAACCATCTCAGATGTTTACCCTTTGGCTCCTGTCGCGCTGTCACATACACTGTCCTGTACTGCGAGTGTGGAGACTGAGCTTTTAGTCTTGCTGCTCAGCCCCTATCAAGCTGTACTGTGCAACTTTGGACAAGTCCTTTTACCTGTCTGGGCCTTGGTTTCTTCACCAGAAGACAAAAGGGACAGATTAGGTGATTCAACAGTTCTTTCCAAGTCTAAGACCTGGTAACATTGAAAACTGCTCCTACTTGGCCTGCCTTTGGCCCTCATACTGTGATAGAAAGTATTGTGAAGTAGACATGTGGGTAAAGATGCCATGTTTGAGGTTATACAGAGCATTAATTAAACTCTAATTATCATTTGAAACCAAAAGTAGGTTTGTTGATTTTAGACTGATGGGGTACTTGTAATCCACAGCAGTTTTCTCCCTCCATTGCTATTTAAAACAAACTCCCATTTCCTCTGCAGCTAAGTCTGTCTCCTCCTGTAACAGAGGAAGTGAGGCTAAGCCTGTGTCCAAGCTCAGATCTCCTGAGTCTGCAACCCAGTGGACCTTCTTTGGGGTTCTATGCTCCTGTCAGTGGGCAAAATTCACTCAGCTCAGCCTCTGTCTTTGGCGGTTGTGGCTGGACATCTGCCAGAGGATGGGCTAAGGCCTCTTCTCCCAAGGAGCCAAGCAGCACTGCTAGGGTGGGGCTGCAGTCTAAGACGGGAGGTACAGAATGCTGTATCTTTTATCCTCAGAACTCAGTGCTCAGTTCTGAGCACTCAGAACTGTCAGTGCTCAGAGAGGTTTTGAGAATACTGGTGCCCTGTACTAACCCTGAAGAAGATAAAAGAGAAGTGGGATCAAGTTCAGGCTACCTTTGGAGACATTCCTAGAGCCTATAAGTTCTCTAGTGTCTTGATTTGTTCCTACAGCGTTGCTGAGAGCTGGGATGTGGCTGAGAGAGACCTGGGCCAGATGGCTGCCCCAAGGTGCGGCTGGAGTATTTTAACTACAGTAGCATGGGACCTTCCAGGCTCTGAGAGGGCTCTCTACACTTCCCCCAGGTTCCCATCTGTCCTGACGCCCACAGCTTCTGTCAAGAGAGATGATAGAGGCCCTAAGAAGCCTGGGAGAAGAGCCTCAACTCGGGACAAGAACTGGGAAACAAATTCCAGTCCAGATAGGAGCTCAGGGCCTCTGTGTGTGTGTGTGTGTGTGTGTGTGTGTGTATGTCTGTTTATATCAGAAAGGAAAGCATTGGGGGTGATATACGCATTATATAGTGGGTCCCAAGAAATTTCAGGGTTTGGGAAGGAGGGAAGGAGAGAAGAGCAGCTAGGAGGTCGAGGTGGGTAGGAACAACTACAGACAGGAAGCAGGCACCGTACTGAAGCTGGACAGAGCCTGAAAAAGGCAGAGACTATCCTAGGCTTTGTCAGACCTGTCTAACCTTAATCTCCTAAACTGCAGCCATTTAAGCCTCTTTCCCACCTTGTGTCCTCACATAACCTGTGTCCTGTTAGCTCCTAATCTCTGGACTGCAGATCCCAGGAGTCAGGGCTGCCCTAGTAATCCCTGGTGGCCTAGAGGGAGCTGCTGAGGTAGCTGGGGTTGCCAAAGTTCTGAGGCTAGGACTTCTAGGAAGCCCGAATATCCAGCCAGTGTGCTTCTTTTCTTGTCCTGGCTGGACATCCTGTGGCCCAGAAAGATGCAGAGGGGGTGGGCAGCAGCTCTGGCAGCATTTCCCAGCAGCGGACCTGTGAGTCAGAAGGGTCACCTAATGCTGGATGTCAGCACAGACCTCCTGCTGACAGGAAACCAGAGTTGGCCCCAAAAAAGTCCAGAGATGAGTGGGAGGGACAGCAGGGTCACAAAACACATCACGATCATCTAAGAGGTTTTCAAAGCCAAGGCCAGCCCAGTTCCCCTCTTCATAAGTATTTGCTTGAGTGTAATCTGGGGAGTCCAGAACCACATGCACAAATTCAAATCCTGAGTCTCTTATATGCTATGTGAGACTCAGTTTCCCACTTGTAACATTGGAAACAATAAAGCTTACTTCACAAGGTTATGAGGATGAAATGAGAAAATGAACATCAAGGATTTTGTTTGTGTAGGTAGGTAGTCCATAGATGTTACTCTGCTCCCACCTTCCTACTTAGTTGGAAGATGGGAAGTCAGTGTCTAGGACCTGACTTCCTACTTTGGGAGAAGCAATTCACTGGCTCCAGGGAGAGCTTCATCAAGGTTCAAAACCAGTAAAAGATCCAGGATTCCACTAGGACCCCAGCAGTACTGCTGGTGGCACTCTTCCTATTGGCTTTGAAGATGGGAAGGATATGTTGATTTGACCTTGACATTTGCCCTTGAGTGATTCCAAACAGCTATCTGGGCCCCTAGATGAAGTGGTTACCCACAGGGGTGGTGAGAATGGAGATGACACCAACAAATGTATCCTCATACCCTAATCACACCCTTGCCAAAATTCCTGACATGGTTTCATCATCTGAGGATGATGCAAGAGGCTTGGAGTCACACTTCCCTCCCTCCCCTCCCCAAGAGATCTTCATCCACATCTGGAGCTGCAGCTGGGTCCTCCTCTTGGGCCCTTTCCAGAGGGAACTGGGTGAAGTGAGGGAAGGGAGGGCAGCTGGGGAGGGGCCCTGTGAATGGCCCCAATGTTGGGAGTTAGGGGGGCAGGGAGGAGGAGTCCAATCTCCGAAGGAGGAGAGGAGGACAGGAAAGGGAATTGTGACTTCATGGCATGGTTTCCTCCTCCATCACTGCCCTGTGTGAGAGGCTCCAGGACTCCCCTTGTCCTTTATGTCCATTACTGCAAGCAGCTGTCCTCTTTCTCCTCCTCCTCCTTCTCCCCCTCCTTCTTCTCCTTTCTGCCTCCCCTTCCCACTCGCTTCCCTGCCCAGCCTTTCTACCCAGGTGTCCTGCTAGAAAGTGCCCCCTTTGTTCTGGCTTCTTCCTGGCCCAGCTCAGGCCTCCCACGCTGACCCTCTCCTCCAACTTCCACAACAAGCCGAGTGTGCGCCAGGCACAGAGGGGTCACCCGCGGGTCATAAAGGTCAATGGGACCGTGGTCCACAGTAGGGAGGAGCCAGCCTGGGCTAGAAGCCTGGCCAGGACCCTACCAAAAGATGAGTTTACAGGCTGTAGGATGGAGGTGGGGAATTTTACTGAGACATTAGCAAGACTCCCCTTCGATAAAGGTTGGCGACTTTACTGGAATAAACATAAAGGGAAGCGTTTCTGGTTTTTTCGAACTAAAAACCGCTAATCGCTGAGGGATGCTTTGAAGTGTAGGACTCCGGTCAGAAGGCCGAGGTTCTTACCCACGCTTAGCCACTAACTCCGCTGTGTGACCTTGGGTAGTTCCCCTCTTTGCGTCTGTTTCCTGATTTATGAAAAGAAGCTCTCGCTGAGGCTGAGGTTCTGCGACTCTGAGGGTCGACGCTCCAGCGTGGTCGGCTTCTCCGCCCCCACCCTCCACTCTTCCAAACCCTCCCGGCCCTCAGCAACCGGGTGGACGCCTGCCAAGAGGTCCCTTTAAAGGCATAAGTCCCGCCCCGGCTGCTCCTTCGGGCCGCGGATTGGTGGCTCCGTGGAGGGGCGTGGCCCGGGGCGGGCTCGGTGGGGCTCAGGGGCGGGGCCTGGGCCGGCGCGGCCCCCGCCCCCTTTGTTCGCGCTGCGGCGGGAGGCGGCGGGAGGCGGCGGGCCGGGCGGGAGGTGTGTGCGCGCGTGTGCCGCGCCGTGGGGAGCCGCGGGTCGCGCGGCCGGCTGTCAGCTAGCTCCGCGCCACCGCCCGATGGCGCGAGGAGGCTCGCGGGACCAGCCGTGGGGGGCTGGCCGCGAGTGAGCCCTTCTGCCTGTCGCCGGAGAGCATGTCACCTCCAGCCTCCCCGTCAGCCTTCGCCAGCCGTACCCGCGTCCCCGCCTCCTGCAGCCGCAGTCGCAGCGGCTGCCTTGGGCATTGGCCTCCGGACCCCCTCCCCTGATCCCCCCAGACCCTAGTGCCGGGGGACCATGGCTGGCCAGGGGGACTGCTGCGTCAAGGTGGCCGTCAGGTAGGGACGACGGCAGGGAAGGGGCGCGCGCGCAGAGGGCTCGGGCTTTGTCTCGCGTGGGCTCGGGGCCCGGGGCGCGGGCACCGCTCTTGCCTGAGTCCTCCGCACTTGGGGAGGAGGGGCCGGCGTGGGCCGGGTGGAGGGCGCTGCGCGCTGGCTCGGCTGCCGCAGGGGATTGGAGGCCCAGAGGATTGCTAGAAGGTGGCTTTGTTTGGGTGGTAATTTCGGGCCCCTCTTGGGAGCTCTTGATGATCAGAAAATCGAATAAACAAGGAAATCCGGTATTTCACACCCAGCCCTGGCCCAGGCCGGAGCGTCTGTGTGTTTCCTCTTCGCCTCCCCACGAGGCTGCTGTCTCATACCCGGCTATGGGAGAGCACAAATGTTTCCCCTCATCTACCCTAGTCAGTCAGTGCTGCGCTCTTGGTCCAGGCAGCCGTTCCTGCACACCCTCCCGAGAGCTGTTCTGCAGACAAAGATTGGTTGTGGGACTCATGGAAGGACTGGATCGGTGCCTTGGCCTTCTGTGTGGAGCCAGTGGCTTGAGGAGACAGCCCTGCTGATTCTGGAGATGGGGCGAGGGGGTGAGAGGCCAGAGGGTTGAGGCTGATGCCCACCTTGGGACACTCAGGTGAAATTGAGCAGAGGAGGGCTGTATAGCTTTATCTGGGGCGCCATTGCCAATAGCTCTGGGATTTGCAGTCATCTCCTGACAGAAATCAGGCAGGGAGAGGACAGGGCTGGGTGGGTTCTGCTGGGAGGGGCACACAGAGGTGCAGAGCAGGAAATACTGCAAAGTTGAACCATCTGTGTTCTTTGTGCTGGGTGGAGACGCTCTATACCACACCACCTCTCCCTGTTTTTATTTGGGGTTTTCTCTTTCAGAGGGGTATTCTGGGAGAATATTAGTCTGGGACTGGCCATCAAGGCAAGGATGTGGAGAGCAACATTCATGTCTGAATGCTTTGAATGCTGGGGGAGGGGGCATGTTCCAGGTCTAGGGTGGGTCCCAGAGACACATCTCTGGATCCATTGGGTTAAAGTGACCCACATTTCAGGAGTCCTGGGAAGTTGCTTCTAGCCAGGGTCAGAGGTGGCACTGGAAAATCTTCCATCTTTGTGTCCCAGGAAAGATGCCCCCAGCTACCTGGCCAGTCCTCGGCAACCCACAGAGGAGGCACTGATGCTGATCCCATCTCTGAGGTTGAGGGAAGGAGATAGAGGACCCCAGTCCTTGCACTCTAGGTGGTACTCAGAGCACCACTTGAGCTGCAGCCTTCCTGGCCCTGAGTAGCCTGAGACAAAGAGGAGCCCCGCAGGTGCCTGGTGGGCTGGCCGGGGCGGGGCCAGGCTGCTGCTGGGGCTGACATTGCAGCAAGAGCCCTTGGAGGTCGAGGGAGGGAGCTGCAGGCTGGGGGGTGGGAGAGAGAAATGTAAATATGGCATCTGCTGCAGATGGGGAGAGACCGATCGCCATAAAAGGGAAATGAAGCTCTAACCCCCACCCAGTGTGAACCAGGGCTGGGAAGGAAGGGGCTGGGGTACCCCCTCCAACGGGGCTATCCTTTAGACTCCATCTTGTAAGAGAGAGCCAACAAAGGCCCTGCACCTCTGCTTAGGATTCCAGGCTGGGCTGGGGCATAGTACGATGTTGGTGGGGATTCCCACCTGGGGAACCTCAGGGAATGAACACCTTGGTTAGAGGGGAACAAAAACCTGGTGTTCCCTTCCCACTGCCACCACCACCAGAAGGTCCCTGGTACCCTCTCCCGAGAGAAAGGATTGTACTTGTCCTCTGCATCCGGTCCCAAAGGGAGATCTTCTCCCTCTGATTGCCCTGAAGGGGACCCAGGGAACCCCATGCCTTGTCTGTAAGTTGCTAGACTGGATGAAGGCATAGGAGGAATTGAGTATCAGAAGAGCCAGGTTTTTTTGGAGGGCGGGAGTAGATGGGAGCTCCAGGAAAATGCCCCCCAACTATTCCCCACCTAGCTCAACAGGAGCACCCAGCCTGCCACACGACAGACCTCAATGGGCAGCTGGCTGTAGAAGACAGACAATGCCTGGACAGAGCCCAGTTTCTAATCAGAGAGCAGGGGTAGGACTGAGCCAGGGCTGGGGCTGGGACAGGGAGCAGATGGTACCAGTGATGTGCCATAAGGGATGCTCGCTTTTGGATCTCCTTCTACCTTCCAGAAATCACTTGTCCTACCTAAAGGACTGGGTGTTGGACTGCAGTCAAGTAGAGCATTTATAGAAAAGGCCAAGGATTTGGAATTGCCCTGACCTGCCGCAGCCCCACGACTTGCTACCTCCTACCAGGTTTCACAGTCTTTCTGACTTCCTGAAAGTCCTTTCTTGTCTCTAACTGAAGTGTTTTATGAATTCCTATGTGAATAACTTATTGTGGGCCTTGGAGTCCAGCTCTTTGCACAGGGAGGCCAGTGGAAGGCAGCTTGGGGTGTGTGTGTGTGTGTGTGTGTGTGTGTGTGTGTTTAGGGACACAGGCCTGGTCTGTTTGAATAGGTGAAGTTCCAGGCCTGGGCTCATGAATGAGGAAGGATGTAGACTGATTACTATAAGCAGCTCTCTTTTTGGTCTTTTTTTTTTTTTTTTTTAATTGGTATCAGGAATCGAACTAACAACCTCTCACTTGCAAGGCAGGCGCTTATGTCACTGAGCTAAATCCCCAGCCCCCAGGCCTGGGCTCAGAGCTTGTTGCCTTTAATCCGAATCAAAGCTGGTGATCTATAAAGTCCTGCAGAAAAGGCCTGGGCTCCAAAAGAGCCAGAAGAAAGACATTTTGGGACCTGAAGCTTCAAGATTAGGGGAAAGATGCAGGGGTGAGCAGCCCTGCCCCATGGCCTAGGTAGACTCAGTCCCACCTGCTCCTGAACCTAGGCTAGCCTGCTTTACGCACAGAGATTCCAGGCCTGCGCCTCAGGGCTGCCCTGTGATCCCTTCAGCCTTTAATCCCCTTGTACTAAGACACCCAACTTCCTGGATGAACTAGCACTGGCTCCTACCTGGGGGCGGGGGAGGATGTTCACCAAAACTGGAGAGAGGTGAGGCTGAGCCTCGACCTGCCTTAGGCTGCAGAAATACAGACCTGACAAATAGCGGGAGAAGAGGGGCAACTGTTAAGAAACGAAAGTTGGCAAAGTTGAAATTGGGGAAGGAAGCCAAGTCACATGATGAGTTTATTTAAGACCCTTTTGAGCCCCCAGTTCTGAGCCCCTACCATGAGGGAGCCCTTAGTGTGCTAACTGCCTCTCCCTTATCTCTGCCCAGTTTCCCTAAAGTTCCTTCCTTCAGACTCCTGGGGAGGGGGAGGTATCTTGGCCAGTCCCATATCCATCATTGAGACTGCAAGGCTGATGGGGTAAGGGAGGGGGCTGGGGTGAGCACCAGTCAGGGGGACCCGAGGGACATTGCCGAGCTGGAACTGTGCCCTCGCTCATTTGGATTCTTTCGCTGCAGTTATTTCCTTAGTTCTGGCCACTCTGAAATCTTGGTCAATGTCTACATTTAGAATCCAGAGCACTGGGGGGTTGGGAGAGAGAGTATACGAGCAGGATGGAAAAAACTGTAGGGGTGGATATGCGGGGTATCTTCAGGGCCCCAAAGCCAGCCAGTGTCAATCAATGCCAGCCATGTCCCATGCTGTCCAGTTTACAGATCTGGGAAACTGAGGCCCAGATAGGACCTCATGTAGACTGTGTGGAGACCTGAGAATCTTGGTTGTGGCCTCCCACTGCAGAAATAAGCCTTATGTCATCACAAGGAAGTGGAGTGTAGTAACCACAGGCCCCGGAAACCTCCCTCCTCCACTGCCCGGCCGGCCTATTTGATTGGATCTCAGCTTTTGAAAACCTCAGAGTGGAGTTAGGGTGGGGCTTGGACTACAGAAGTGACAGAGGTGACACATGCCTGGCACACTTACCCTTATAGCCCTGCGGGCAAAGGGCAGGTTTGGAACCAGTGCATTTCATCTGCTGGATGGGTCAAGGGGCCCCTTCCTGGTTTGCCCTTTTCGGCCTCAGTTTTACCCACTGGAGAAGAGGAACATCTGCTATGTTTTGATTTGTTCCTGGTGCACAGCAGTGGTCTGGATGAAGTAGAAGCAATATAATCCTTGGAGGGAACAAAATGCAGGTGGCCTCCTAAAGAGTCAAGTATCAATAAAATGTTTAAAAAATAAACCCTGATTTCAGCATACCTAAGAGGTGTCTCTAAATAATAGTGAACTATTTGGTAAACTGAATTCATCTTCAGCCCATTTGCTTATTTAGAGCAGAGAGCATACTGTGGTGGAAAGGAGACTGAACCAGGAAGCAGCTAAGCACTATGATTTCGTGATAGCTTACCCCGTGGCAGCCTCTGTGCCGGTATTATCTCCTTAAACTGATGTTACGCCCGTTGTGTAGATCAGCAAACACAGTCCGCAGATGCGAGAGGCTGTGCTGGATCTGATCTCAGTGCAGATCAGGGCTCCTCCACCTCTGTAAACTGCCTCCCGATCCAGTTGCGAGGTGGCTGGGTGCTTCGGTCTCCATGCTTCCGTTTCTTCCAGTGCTGTGTTACTGCACACAGTTACCAGGAACAGGAAAGTGGCACAGGTGCACAGTGCCGTGCAGGTGTGTAGCAAGGGGTAAGCAGTCCACATTTGCCTTTTGGGGTTGCTTGGCATAGGGCTGCCTGGCACCACAGTAGTCCTAGTCCTAAGTCCTTGCTGTTCCTTTGTGTTGGGGAGCTTCTGCCTCCGCATTTCTCCCATTCTTAGATCCCCACAGCTGTCTCCTGCCTGAGTTCTACACTGGCACTAAGGAAGGAAGTTGAGGGCAGCCTTGATTCCCCTGGTGCCCCTAGTTTCCCTGGCTCTCATTTTGCCCTCAAGACAGCAGCATGTTGGGAAGACTAAGGAGCAAAGCCACATCCCCTTGCTCTTCCCTCTTAGAACAGCTTATAGGGGCCCCTGAGAGAGTGCTAGGCTGCAGAGGAGAGGTTGCTGCCCTTCCAAGGGAGGGGAGCTGGGCTGGGACCCGGCTGTCAGCCCCCTCCAATTTATCTGCTCATCCAACCTATGCTACCGGAAAAGGACCAAGCTCTATCGGAGGGCTGGGAAGCCCCAGGGCAGGTAGCTAGACTGCTGGATGCATCCTGTGCTCAGGAGAATGCCCTCTGTTACCTCCAGCTGGTAGAAGCAGGAATACCATGGTCCCTGTCCCCAGATGCCTGAGTCCTTATATCTTATATCTCTGTCTTTCTTGATTGAAACTCACTAGTAGAGTGGGTTTGGAAGTTGTCTGTCCTTTCTGTAGGCAGGGCTGGTCCTTCCTGAGGCTGAGGGGAAGGTAGACCATGGACAGCCACTGCACCCAGGCTAGCAGTGGGATTGGGGACAGGACCAGTGGTGGAGGAGAGTCTCACTGCCTTCCACAGCCAGCCGGCTGCCTGTTGCTCTACATTCCTCAGAAGGGGCGCATCCCCAGGGCCCAGTCCCCACTGAACTGCCCCCAACCAGATGCCTTCACAAACTCCGCAGCATCTCTTGTCTCCCAGGAGGTCATGGGAAACCCCCGACAGATGCCCTGTGATGGGGGTGGGACATATCAGAGTAATGCTGGAGCACAGCTGAGTGGCACTTCCCAGAGCTGGGCTGCCCTTTTTCCCAGGCCCCAGAGACAGGGGAGGAGTCAGACAGGCTCCAGAAGCTCCTGGTGTTGCTCCGGCCAGGCCTGTGCAGTAGCGCCCTGAGGGCAGGCTGGGGGTCCCTCTAGCTCAGGACAGGGACTGGTCCCTTCTCCCAGCTCCTCCTCTGCATTCTGCTCCCTGGCTTCTGACATCTCACCCTGTTAGTTGCTGCTGCTTCTTGGTGCCTGGCTATAGCCTTATGTGGCAGCGCCCCTGATCCCCCAAACTGCCTCCTGCCCGGCTCCCTTCCCGTTTGCTGGCCTGACCCTGGGCATGATTCAGAAGTCAGTGGCCAGACTGTGGGATAAACTAAAGAGTAAGGCTAAGGACTTCCCCCGCAGGGGAGGAGGGGTCAGAGTTCTCAACCTTACTTGCTGGGCTGCCACCCCAACATGCTACAGTGTTTCATCTCCCCATCATGCTCTCAGAGTTTGCTCTGGGATAGGAGTCAGGCACAGAGGGTCGGAGGCCCCTTTCACCAGGCCTGCCAGGGCCTCATAAACCCATGTCCTTTGACCCTATAATACAAAACCTTCTTGTTTGGGGGTTCAGGGCAAGCCTGAATCCTTTCCCTGAGGGCAGCCACAGAAGGATTGAGCTGGGGGCGCAGAGAGGCCAGCAAAATTCTAGAAAGAAGATTCAAGATCCTCCTGGTGTCATGGGGCTCTGGCTTTGCCTCTCACTTTACCACTGTAGCTAAGGGCCAGCACCCCAAGTTGGGTATCGGCACCCTGATTGAGAGAAGATGCCGCTGTGGGAAGAAGATGCCTGGTCTGTGCTAAGTCAGCTAAAAGCTCCCAAGTGTCTGGGAGCCAGACTCCCCTGAGAGAGCAGGGATTCTGCTTCCAGCCGCCTTCCCCAGAGTTGGCAGACTGCCACGGTGGGGGGAGGGGGAGAGGAAGAGGGGTGCTCATTAAAGTATGGGTGTAGATACTCTCTCTGTGTCACAGAGGAGCGTGGCTTTCCTCTGGTGAAGAAGCAGGCTCCGTGCTTCACCTGCCCCACAGAGGGGAAAATGCTTTCCCAAAACACAACTCGGGACTCTGCTGACAGCTGCCAGTAGGATCAGACTCTGACATTCTCTGAGAGGGTCATTTTTCTCCAGTCCGACGTCTCTGCTGCCCCAGAGCACAGTTGCTTGGTGGATGCATTGGAATTGCACACAAGCAGGATTGGCTTGAATTTCATCTCCACCATTACAAATGGTGACTGTGGTCTTGTTAAATGTCTCTTTCTGAACCTCAGTAAAAAGGGGCACATATCCCTTGCTTCCTGGTGTTGTCACAACACATTGCCTGTGTTCATGTGCGTAAATCAGCCTGGCACCTAGGTTCTGAAAGATATTTGGTGGTGTTCTTATCTGATGAAGCCTGGGAGGTGCAGAGTGCACCCAAGAAGGCAAGCATGATATCAGTGAGGAATGACACCTCAAAAAGATTCCACTGCCTCCCCCAGGCTGCCCTTCCCTAATGTTCAACAATCTTTGCAGGCAGAAACTTACCTCCCCCCCCAGCCCCTGCAGCTTATCTAAGTCTTTCCTGCTGTAGCTAAGCTTCCCTTTGATCTTGCCCTGTCACTGACAAGGAAGACCTGGGCCCTGGCAGGTCACAAAACAGCGAAGTAAGCCTGCATGCCAGGCTGACGAGAGGTCACAGGACTCTGTGTATCCTTCCTGTGTTGGCCCCCAGATACACGGAGACATGAATACATACTTCCACCATGGGGGATACAGCACCTCTGCTCTCACTCTGTCCCGGCTGCCCACCACTGGAGCTAGATGTGCCACCTCCAGGCTGGGTATGAGGCAGAGAAGTGGTGGCATCTAGACCAGTTTTGCTTTTCTCCTCAGGCTTGGGTGCAACACCCAATGACTGAGCGCTGCTTTTCTTGACTTTATGGTCCTTCCTTGGACTGTCCTGCTTCCCTCCAGGGTCTCCTTTTCAGGATTCCAGAAAGGCTCAGGGGATCCTATTGGAGCAAAGAGCAAATATGTGTCTAGTCCTCTGGAGCTTTTTCTGGAAGATCTAGTCATGTTGGGTACCTTGACCACACGATATGTGCTAGTGTGGTCCTAGTGTGTTGCTAGACACTGGGATGCCTTGAGCATGCTGGGTCATTACAGGATATCATTGGGTGTTGCGCCCAAACCTGAGGAGAAAAGCAAAACTGGACACAGGGACCTAGTGTCCAGGTCTCTGGTTCTGAAAGCCTTTGGGGGAAGGCCTGGAGGAAGGGAGCCTCTGGGCCTGGAAGTGCCCAAGTATAGATGCATCCATGTGGGCATCTGTGTGCAAGCTGGTTCTCCCAGGCTCTCTACTGGGGGGCGTTGATGGCTAGGGAAGGTGGTCTTGTAGGAGACTTTGCTTCTTATTAGCTACCAACCTTGTGCCAAATTATATAATTTCTCTCCAATTTTCCATTTGTAAATTATAGGCAAAAATTCTTTCTTTCTTTCTTTCTTTCTTTCTTTCTTTCTTTCTTTCTTTCTTTCTTTCTTTCTGCAGCACAGGAGATTGAACCTTGGACCTTTGCACTGAACTGTATTCCCAGCCCTTTTCTTATTTTTTGTTTTGAGACAAGGTCTCACTAAGTCACTAAGTTGCATAGACTGGGCTCCAATGTGGGATCCTTCTGCTTCAGCCTCCCAGAATGCTGAGATTACAGGCATGCAGCACCACACCTAACTAAAAATGTCCCAGTTAGAACCGAATGATATCATGTAATGACCCAGCATGCTCAAGGCATCCCAGTGTCTAGCAACAGGCCCTCTCGCTCTGTGAGTGCAGAGGTTGTTAACTGAAGAAGTTTACTACTCTGAGTGTACTGGGTTTCCAGGTTCAGTGCCAGCAAAGAAAAATCAGGAATTACAGACCATGCACCGTCTTTGAGTAGGCTTGATAGTTCTTGGTTAGTTATTTTAATGGCACCCTGTTAGATCTCACCTTTGAGATATAAGAGCCTTCCAGTAAAAACTGCTGCACCCTTATGGGCCTCAGGGTACGGTTTAGAGGGCCGGTCTGGGAAGAGCCCTAGCCCGCTGATTGGATTAGGCTAACTTCACCTAAGAAGCCGAGCTAACCCTAAGGCGCCCTAGGTCACCCGGCAAGGCTCTTGGGAGGGGTGATTGGCCAACGGGGTGTGACGTCACTAAGAACAGTGGGGGTGAGGCTGGGCGGGCCGCACCTTCCTCTCTAAGCTGGGGGCTGGGTGTGGGGCTCCAGGCACGTGCCCGGAGGTTCCCAGTAGTTACCTCTGCCTCCGCAGTTTTCCATCCTGGCACCCTCACCCCGCCTGCCTCCTCCCTGTGTCTTCTGCCCTTCCGCCCGGTCCTCCTGGCTCCCTAAAGAGCCGAGGAACTGCTGAGCTCAGCTCTTCCCGCAGCCCAGGCTGGGCTCCGCTCGCAGCCTTTGTCCCCGCCGCCTCGGGCACCGAGCGCGGGGCGGTGGGAGCCCTCTTGAGCATCCCTCGCCGCACGCTCTGACCTCTGGGGTAGGGGACAGCTCGACACCACCCCGGCCCCTGCTCAATTGTGAGCTGAGGAAGCTCAGCGTCCTCGCCGCTGGTGCCAGATCCTGCCTCTGAAAAGCTCCCGGGCGCGCTCACCCGCCGCTCAGCCTGCGGGTTGCCAAGTGGCAAATAGGCCGCCTCTGTTCTAGGGATTCCGGGGGCCTTTCTGAGCGGGGATGTCCTGCCAGCCAGCCGTCCCTGCTAAAGCACGGGAAGGGAGGGGACGGGGCGGGCGGGGGGTGGGGCTTGGGGACAAGATCGCCCTGGGCGAGATTCACTGGCAGAAATGACCTAGGCATTTTGGGCCACATATCTTTACTGACAAGAAGCAGCAGACCCGAGACCCATTATTTTGTCAATTCGATTTTTAAAACAAATTGCATTGCTTTAATTTATCTTGATCACCGAGTTTTTTTCTTGCCTCCTTATATCCTGTACTTTGAAGTAAATGCCTCACCCTGGTTCTCATCCAGAGTTTAGTTGGAAGACCTTAGTGGCCATCACTGACTGTCTCCTGACCCCTGACTGTCGCCTGACCCTCCTCCCATGCCCCAGGGAGATGCATGGCTTCCATCCTAATGTGAGGAAAAGTTTCTTGCTTGTTGGGGTAGGGTGAGCCTCTGCTGCTTTGGTAGCTCACAGAAGTGACCTCACCCAGGGTGGACCCAGGAGAAGAGGCTGTTGGAGGAGAGGGTGATGGAATTCTTGGAAGCGAAGACTGAGAAAATACCTAGATAACCCAGGCAGGGAGCCACTGACTCAGGTGCCACAGAAGGGCAGAGACTGGACAAGAACTCTGATCTCTGGTCTGTGCCTGGGCAGTGGCAGAATTCTCCACCAAATGGGATGGTGAGGAAGGAGGGCCAGAGGATGGAGACATCCATCCTGTCTGCTGACCCTGGACTGTGACCTCTGGAAGAGAGGGCCGCGCAGTGCCCAGGGCCCAGTGTGAACTTCCCCTAGGACTTCCAGGGAGCTCCTCCAGCCCCTGGCTCTGGTGGTGGTACCTGGGAGGATGTTTCTTTCCTGATTTAGGATTGAGAATTTTCTAGATAGGAGATAGCCAGAGACATGGAAGAGTTGACACCCAGCTTCACTGTGTTCGCTGTGTGTGACTTAACCACTTCAAGCTTTGACATCCCATTCTGGAACATGGGGATTGGAATTCCTAGCTCATAGCATCACTTCAGTAGGGAAACTGAGGTGCTGCCTGGCCCAGTACCAGCTCACAGAAAGCACCCATGAAATAAATCTTCCTTCTCCTTTTGCTTACATTCATAGTTACTCATTCGGCTCCATTCCTGTAACTGACACTGGCCTTCCAGGTCACTTACTGTGGGAATTAGTGACTCATCCAGGCCTGTTCTCTGTCTCCCAGCTTGTACCCATTTTTCTAGGAGACGCTGCTCACCCACCTGCACCCTGGCACAGCACTCTGGTGCTTAGACTGGCCTGGCCTGTGGCTACAGAAAACCCTGTATCAGGACGTGCTGGGCCCATGAAGCATCCCAAAGTGAATCCCCAGCTGACCCCCACAGCTTTTGGGTGCTGAAACCCTGGGGAACCCACCTCTTCATCCTCCTCCTAGCACTGCTCTTCTGCCCACTGTCTCCTTCCTGGCAGGGAGGCTGCCTGGGTCTGGGGGCTGCTTACCAAAGGAGAAGCTGCCCCCTCACAGAAGGACCCACGCAGCAGGGCTGCTGCTCCCCCTGCCTACTCCCTCTGTCTCCAGGGATGCTGATTCGATTTCCTCCAATCACCAGCATTACCATCTGCCTGCAGTAATTAAATGGTATTTGAAGTGGATCCAGAAATCCCATTGCAGGCAGACACGTGGGAAAGAGGGTGTCCTCGGGAGTTCGTACTGGTCCATGCAGCTCTGGGGTCCTCAGAGCTGCCTGGGGCAGCCCCTTGTTTTACCTGGAAGCACCTGAATGGCCTGGATGGTCTTTCTTAGACCAGCCCTGAGGGCCAGAGCCCAGATTCCTGACCTGTGTCATGTGCATGCCACACTCCTCCTTTTTCAGTTGCTGTCTGCTGTTTCCCAAGTGTGAGACTTTCTCTTGGCCCTCTGAGACCTGGTGCCTGGAGACAGTGTAGTGTAGGACCATTGAAAGGGCAGTGTGTACAGACTGTTTGGACTCAAATTGGCTCCTTACTGTCTATGACTGGTAGTAACCTCATCAGTTATGGTGAAATCAGAAGCAACACATGCTGGTCTGCTGGCACACACCTGTAATCCCAACACTTTGGAAGATTAAAAGTTTGAGCCCAGCCAGAGCAACTTACTAACTTAGTAAGACCCTGTCTTAAAAAACAAAAAAGGGTTGAGGATGTAGCTCATTGTAAAGGCCCTGGATTCAACCCTCATTCCTCATTCCCTCCCTAAACACACACACACACACACACACACACACACACACACACACAAAGTTAATTTGTGCCAGGGCTGTAGTCACTGCTTGGCATACAGTAGGAACTTAGCATATGTCTGCTGCATGGTTAGAGATAGAAGTCAAGGTAGGAGCCTTGCTGGGGTGGAAGTGGGGCATGGGTGAAGTTACTGGTCTGTGAATCCAGAGAGGATGTACACGAATCAGCTTCTCCCTTCCTAGTTAGAAACCAAGTCAGGCAAAGGATGAGAAGTTGATTCTACTTTTAGCTTAACCACCCTCTGGATACAGGTGGCGACCTCCTTGGGCTTCCATTCCTCACTCGTGAGTACTAGTTCACAACTCAGAGGAAACACTTCTGAAGGAAGTCCTTCAGGTGGGGACCAACACTGAGGGCCTCATGCCAAGGGTCTCCCCATTTCCTCAGTCTGCTCCCTCATGGCAGAGCATGAGTACATTGCTCAGATAAGCACCAGGCCTGTTCTGCAGCTCTGAGTGGGCTTGGGGCTGAGGCGGCCCAGGATAGGGACAGGATGACAGGTTGGAGGCCTGGGTTCTGTGGCTAGGCGCCTCTGGTCCCTGGGTGGCTTGGTCCTTCTCATTCTTTTCTTCACTTGTAAATGTTGGCTTAGGGAGAGGGAGCCTGACAAGTGACTCATTGTGAGCAGCTGGCCAATGGTTCTGGCTTGTGAAGGCCCATGGGCATCGGAGACGAGCCCCCCTTTGCTTCAGGGTGTTTGGAGGGTGCTTTCTGCCAATGCCGGCACACGCATGCTCACTGACTCATGCCTGGTTGCCATGGGTACCTTGCCATGGTGATGGCTGCTTAGGAGTAGGAAGAAAGGTGGCTGGATGGAGATAGTTCTGCCCATGGCTGGCTCTCTTCTCAGTCTTCATACCACTTTCCCTCCTCTGTACAGGGGAGCCTGCCAGGATGAGGGTTGTGGGCCCAGCCATTCACAGGGACCTTCTGGCTTAACCTAGGCTGCCAAGGTTGTGCCTGGTCTGGCCCTGCAGCTCCTGGGATGGAGCCAGAGCTTGTGCCTGAAAATGTCCACCAGGCTCTGGCATTGGGGAAGGGGCTGCTGGGCTGAGGACCCTTTGTCTTAGTCACTTTTTTGTTGCTGAGACACAATAGCTGACATCTACAACTTAAAAGAGGAGAGACTTATTTTGGCTCTCCGTGTGCAGAGTTTCAGTTTATAGGCAGTTGGTTCCAATCCAGGAAGGGGGGAGCAAAGGGCCTGCAAAGGAAAGCTGCTCGCATCATGGCAGCAGGAAGCGGAAAGTGAAGGAGGACGTGAGGAGGGAGAGTCACCCTCCCAGGCCGTGCCCCCAGTAACCCGCCCCTTCCAGCTGGGCACCACCTCCTGACAACACATTTAGCTATAAACTCATTGGTGGACTAATCCACCAGTGACTGTAGTGCCCCCACGAGACAATTGCTTTCCCACAGCCCCGCCTATGATCACATGAGGCTTGATTGGACATTGAGATACTATAAACCAGAACAACCAGAACTTAGCCCTGGCTCGAGGCGTGTGATACAGCATTTGGGGAGCCACCGGGCCTGTGCCTCTCTTTCCCACCCTGACCCTTTTCTCTATCTCCCAGAAGTGAGCAGGAATCTCGTCCCTTTGCTCAGAGGCATGCTGGTTTCTAGGCTCCTGGTCTAGCTGGAAGTATATGTTTTCATATCACATGGACCTGGGTTGGGCACTGTCACTTTCCATCATACAACCTCGGACAAGTCATTTAAACTTTCTCAACCTCAGATTTCTCATCTGTAAAATTAGGAAAACAATACATACTTCATGAAGAGTTAATATCTATAAAATACTTTGAACACAGCTTCAAGATACACAGAGTACTCTGTAAATGTTAACAACTATGGGTTTTGGTGATGTTCGTATTATTATGATTGAATTACCAAAGCTTGGGGACTCCTAACTTCCTACCTCTCCCAGCTGGTAGAGAAGTGGAAGGTGGCAGGTAATATGACACAATAGGACCTGACCCAGGGTTCTTTCTGTCTTGGCAGGATCCGACCCCAGCTGTCAAAGGAAAAGATTGAAGGCTGTCACATCTGTACCTCTGTCACCCCGGGGGAGCCCCAGGTCCTGCTGGGGAAGGACAAGGCCTTCACCTATGACTTTGTCTTCGACTTGGACACATGGCAGGAACAGATCTATACAACATGTGTGAACAAGCTCATTGAGGGCTGCTTCGAGGGCTACAATGCCACAGTGCTGGCCTACGGGCAGGTAAGGCCCCTCTGTTCCCACCAGCGGTCGGTCAGCTGATTTTCCCTCGCTGATAGAGACAGACCTACCTCCAGAGCAATCGAGACAGAGCTGTGTAGTTTGAGCTGAGGATGTTGCTCCGCTCCTGGGTGACAGGGCAGCTGTGGTCGGAGACTTCCCCTGGGTGCAGAAGGGGAACCAGGCTGAAGGTAGATAAGCGAGATGCAGGCCTTGATGGTGACACCTTCATTCTGTCTTTGCCAATGCAGACAGGGGCTGGGAAAACGTACACTATGGGCACTGGCTTTGACATGACAACATCGGAGGAGGAACAGGGTATCATTCCGAGAGCCATCGCACACCTCTTCGGGGGCATCGCTGAGCGCAAACAGCGGGCACAGGAGCAGGGCATAGCTGGGCCTGAGTTCAAAGTCAGCGCTCAGTTCTTGGAGGTACTGTGGTCTGTAGGGTGGGCAGAGGGGGGCATGGTGGGTGCTGTAGGCACTGGACCCTCATCCAGTGCAGGGGAATGAGCCTAGGGTGCTATGGAAACATTGACAGGTGACAAGTTCCCTAACATTGGAAGTATCCAAGTAAGGCACGGGAGACCCCTTGGTGGGACACTCTGAAGTGTTTCTTGTATCTGATGGTGCTGGAGTTGACACCCTATAAGACCTCCTTGAGCCCTGACTGATTCTACCTCTGATACTTGTGACCTTGAGCGTGTCGTTTACCACTTTGAGTGCAGGGTTGGTGAGGATGGCTGAGAAGCATATGCCTGGCACGGGGTGAGAGCTCCAGTTCTCTCTCTTCCTTCCGGCCCTCACTGGGTCCTGCCTCTTCCTCCGAGCAACCTGCTTGTCCCTTTCTGGCTGAGATGATTCCTGCTCCTGTGAGCAGGAGCAGGACAGAAAAGTTCTCCAGAAGGGACCTGCTTTTGCCTCTGATCCTACCTGTCTCTGGGAGAATGTTATCCTGGAACTGTGGTAGCCAGGTGCTTTTGGGGTGAAGGAGCGGGCCTCTGAATTTCTGATGCTGGCTGTGCTGGGCCCCACTCAGGTCAGTAACACCAGTGGTAGCAGCTCCCTTTTTGGAAAGAAGCTCTTAGAAGGCTTTTTCCCCTGACAGCTTTGCTAAGCTGCTTTTCTGGGACACTTGATCAGACAACTCTAGTTCACAACGTCTAAGCCCCCAGGGATCCAGCTTTAGGGCATTTTCTAGGTCTGAAGCATCCTGGGGTCTGACTGCACCCTGGCTGTTTTTAGAAAGAAGGATGGATGTGGCCTTAGCCCTCATGCCTCATGCCCTGTACCAGTCACTTCCTGCTGGGCCATAGAAAGAGGAGGCAGGGCCACTGCCTTCCCCTTAGGGGACCTGTATGTTAGGTTCTTGCATCTTTTCTATGTCCTTCTAGACTTCTGCTTCTGTAAACTGCCTATCTCTGCATGTGCATGTGTGTGTGAGTGCACATGCATGTGTGTGTCCTGTTCCTTATGTATCACTAGAAGCTTTTCTTTTACAGCTCCTTGTTTTCTTCTCCATCCTGCTGTCACAGAGACCTCCAAAAGCAGGGCAGCTCTTAGATAAGCCTTCCCAAGGGTAACCACAAGTATGATACAAGTATGTCTGACCCACCATAGAGACATTGCGTACCCCATCTTCACCATCTCTTCCTTCACCATCTCTTCCACTTCCTGTGGGATAGTTCTGTCCCTTTAAAGCCATCACAGCTTTGGATGTGCAAGGGTTGAAGTTCCCCTCCTCTCTTGCCCCACCAGATTCTCTGGACTGCCTCAGCTGTCCCCCTCCCTTTGCACACTCCCCAGCCTGAGCTCCCTGTCCGAGGGCCATCCCAACACTTTAGCAGTGACAGTTTCCCTGTCCTCAGTTCCATTCACAGGAATCTTTTTGCCTGAGGCTGAAGTAGTGTGGCCACTTCTGGCCAGGTCAGCTCCCCACAGTGTTCTTCCTGGGAGTCCGGACACAGTGGCCTTTCTCTGTGCTCCTCTCTCCTCCCAAGCATAGGGCACAGCCGACATTCCTCTCACTAGGAGGCTGTTATCACCTCAACCCCAGGGACTGTCAGAATTAGGGTGTGGCTCCCTGGTCTACACTGCCCTTTCTCATCTGGAATCACATCCTCATATCTTACTTTTCCCAGGCTAGTTATATAGTAAGATCTGCTCAAATCATGGTCATATCTTCCTCATCTCTGACGTATAGGACTGATATCCATTTGTTCCCGTTAGGTCCTAAGCCCACCTGGGACTAAGAGGTGCTGGATGCTGTTTCCTGGGGAGAGAAGCAATGGTGTATAGCCTATGGCCTACCTGATCTTCCTTCCCTGTCTAGTAGGAAGATTCTGGAATTCAGAACCTAGAGGGGAACAGGGCTGGGCAAGCTAATCTCCTGGGTGTCATTTTCTACTTCTGCAAAATGGAGAATAAACACTGCAAAGCCCGTTGGGGCCCTGCACTGTGTGCTGCACAATCCCAGCCACCGTTTCCTCCTGGCACAGCTCTACAATGAGGAGATCCTTGACCTGTTTGATAGCACTCGTGACACTGACGCCCGCCACCGCAGGTCCAACATCAAGATCCATGAGGATGCCAATGGTGGCATCTACACCACAGGCGTCACTTCTCGCCTCATCAACTCCCAGGAGGAGGTGAGCATCCTCTGGCAGTACAGGGCCTCCTGAAAGACCAAATGTTCACAGCACAGTGGTCCTGAGTCCTCTCATCTGCTTCTGCCTCCAGCTGATCCAATGCCTAAAGCAAGGCGCCCTGTCTCGCACCACGGCCAGCACCCAAATGAACGTACAGAGCTCCCGCTCCCATGCCATCTTCACCATCCACCTGTGCCAGATGCGCGTGTGTGCCCAGCCTGACCTGGTGAGGGGTCCTCGGAGTCCAGCAGCTGCATGTTCCGGGGCATCCCACGGAGGGCAAGGCGAGGAGCCAGCTAACCAGAGCCAAGGCTCACCTTGTTGCTTGTTGATGTTTCCTTTACTTTTTCCTTGAGCTTCATCTACCCCATCTATGCAATGGGATAATGGCACCTCTATTGTTGTGTTGCGGAGATGGGATAGGAGTCCAGTGTGTGCAAGTACTGTGTGCTCGTTAGAAGCTCTGTACATGCAGGGGGCGTGTGTCTGTTCTATGGGGAGGTCAGTTAGGAGCAGAGAACCAGCAAGGTGGGGCAAAGATGGGGGAAGTCAGATACCACCTTCTGCTACAGGTGAACGAGGAGGTGACCAGGCTTCCAGAGGGCACAGCTCCTACAAGCGAGTATGAGACTCTCACGGCTAAGTTTCACTTTGTGGACCTGGCAGGCTCAGAACGCTTGAAGCGGACAGGGGCCACTGGCGAGCGGGCCAAGGAGGGAATCTCCATCAACTGTGGCCTGGTAGGCACATAGAGCATCCGCAATCCCAGCAGTCAGAACAGCTCAGGTTCAGACCCTCCCAAGGCTCTGTGACCCCACGCATGCCCAGGCTTCCTTGGGTCTCTTGCCAGCTGCTGTCCTGGACACCCATAGTCATCACCTTTAGACTCCCTAATTTTACCAGTTCATCAAACCTGCCCATGCAAGCAGGAGCCTGAGGACCACTGGGGCCAGCTAGACAGGTGGACGGCTTGGGGATTGTGTCGTGCTGGGCCCTCCATCCCTGGGGGACTGTTGAGCTGCAGAGTCTGTCTCCTGCAGTTGGCCTTGGGCAATGTCATCAGCGCCCTGGGAGACCAGAGCAAGAAGGTGGTACACGTGCCCTACAGGGACTCCAAGCTCACTCGGCTCCTCCAGGACTCGCTGGGGGGCAACAGGTAACTGATGCCGTGCAGGGAAGACCCAGGGGAGGCAGAGAAGTTCCTGGTGATTTCTGCTATAAGGGTGAGGTACATGATAGTCCTGTGGAGGAGGAGAAGCAAAGGAGGAAGAGGAGGAGGGAGAGGAGAAGGAGGATATCTTCCATCTTGGGCTGCAGACACCTTGAGATGCTCCATGACCTTTGACCAGTTATGTTCAGACTCAGCGACCTTATCTGCAAGGCTGAGAGAGCTATTCCCAAAGGAAGTCCTACTACCCAAATGAGACAAGAGATGGGAAACAGTAGAAAAACACAGAGGCCATGCATGTCCTCATCAATTAAGCAGAAGGTTAGGCATCATTTCATTGCTAGCCTGTTCATGGGGCTACCGTCTCATAATGGAAACTCTCAGCCAGGTGGTCCAGAACTTTATGCCCCAAGTTCTGCTCTTCTGAATGCCCAGATCCCCTGAGTCTAAGGTCATGGAGTATGGGGTAGGAGCAGGACCTCTGCTCCAAGGCAGTGCTTCTGGGTTGGCTGTGTTCCTGGTCCTCACCCCAGCCTGACTACACCTCCAGCCAGACCATTATGATTGCCTGCGTGAGCCCCTCAGATCGGGACTTCATGGAGACACTCAACACACTTAAATATGCCAATCGGGCTCGCAACATCAAGAACAAGGTAGTGGTGAACCAGGACAAGACCAGCCAGCAGATCAGTGCACTGCGAGCCGAGATCGCACGCCTGCAAATGGAGCTGATGGAGTACAAGGCGGTGAGTGCCCGTCTGTCTGCATCCCGCAGTCTCCCTTGGAGCTTGTGCCCCTTTGGACACTGCCCTGTCTTCATTGGAGTTCCTCAGCATGCCTCTCACCTCCTCTGTTGCCTCTTGAGCGTCACTGTGTGCCAGGCATGTGTGCTCAGCCTCTCCAGGTGAACCTGGCAGTCTGAGTGCACCACACTTTAGAATAATACTAAGTCTGGGATGGAGGAGCACCTTGGCTTTGTTACATGGATAGCATGGCTGGGGCAGAGGTGTTTTTATATCCACTGGACAGATAAAATTGATCCACTGTGACAGCATAGTTGACAGTAGAGACCATAGGTATAGGTGATTGTGCTGCAGGGGGACAGAGGAGAGAGAGTTGTTCCTCCTCATGCAGTGACCAGAAATGCTGTCATGCAGGAAGCCTTCTGAACAAATGAGATAGCATTAAAAGGAGGTGGGCAGAGGCAGGTATGGCAATGCGTGCCTGTAAGTCCAGCACTTCGGGAGGTTGGGACAGGAGAATCACAAGTTTAAGCCCCACTTGGGAAGCTTTGCAGTTTTTTCTTTAGGAAACGCCATGAATATAAGCTCAGTGCAAGGCCCCAGGTTTGATCCCCAGTACCAATAAATAAATAAAAGTGGGCAAATATTCTAGGCAAAGGACAGGCCTTACATAAAGGAAAAGAAATGAGAATGTGTGCCTTGGGAAGGTGTCTAATTCTCTGTGACTAAAGCTGAAGTCACCAACTGGTGGCCTGTGGCTGGAATCTGGCACACAACTGGTTTCAGGTTGGCTTGTACTTGTTTTACAACAATGCAACTTAGTTGTCAGTCTTTCTAAAAACCTCCTGAAAATTGGAGTTGCAGGTTTTCTGGGAAACTCTGAAACTCTAACAAATGGCACTAAGTTGACTAGAGTCACCGGGTGGCTGACCCTGTGATACCAAGTCTATGCGTTTTTATCTCAGTCTCCCCCACTCCCTGCTGTCTGCCACCCCAACTGACTCATTTCTGTCAGCTTCCTGCCCAGGCGGGGTTTGTCCCTTGGGTTAGCCTGTGTGGAGATAGGAAAATGAGCAGAGAGAGGCGGGCAAGCTGAGATGGTGGAGTGACTTTATTGTCGGGGGAGCCGTGTGAGGTTTGTGAGCACTGAGACAGGAGCTGTGTGTTAGGAAACGGGGGCGGGGGTGGGAAGACTGACAGTGCTTCCAGGTCCTGGAGAGACGGAGTGGCACTGGCAGAGTGACACGCATGTCCCTGTGAGGTTCAGCACCTGACTGCTCCCTGCCCGCCCTTTCCAGGGCAAGCGGGTGATCGGGGAGGATGGCGCCGAGGGCTACAGTGACCTGTACCGGGAGAACGCCATGCTGCAGAAGGAGAACGGGGCGCTGCGGCTGCGGGTGACGGCCATGCAGGAGGCCATCGATGCCATCAACAACCGCGTCACCCATCTCATGAGCCAGGAGGCCAACTTGCTTCTGGCCAAGGCTGGTAAGTTGGGGGGCATTGGAGCATCCGCGTGCTGGGACCTTCCTCTCCCCTTCCTGCCCCACGTCAGTTGGTTGCTGTGTTTTTTATGACACGAATATCACATGATGCATTTTTTATGACACACGTTCTACCCGAACACGTCCTCGTTAAACATGCCAGCAATGCATCAGACGTAAAGTAAAGGGTTAAAATGCCCTTGCAGTCCTCGCTACCCACATCCTCTCTGCTTCTCAGAAGGAACCTTTATGAGCAGCTGGGTGCGTATTTTTCACACCTCTATCGGCACATTTGTTTCAAATAAACGTATGCCCACATGTATTCATCTATGTGTGTGACTCTGTAAGGCTTTTTCTGTATATGAGATCATATGTATCATTCTGAGACTCCCCTTTTTCCTTTTGCATTATGTTTTATAAATCTCCCTATTGAAACCCACTTAATTTTTCAAACTACTGCATAATGTTCCATATGTGACGATGAATAATTTATTACAGCAACTCTCTGTGGATGGCCATTTTGATTGTTTCCAGTTTCTCCCTATTACCAGCACAGCCCTTGTACATCTGTGCACATGCACTAGCATTTCCTTGGGACGAATTCCGTTATGGAACAGGCTCGTGTCAGCTATCCTGCTGGAGGCAGATACGAGGCTGCCAGTCCTCATGCCAAAGCTCTTGCTGTTAGCCGTTTTCCTTATCACACCTTCCTGCTGGCTCCCCTCTCCAGGTGATGGCAATGAGGCTATTGGCGCTCTGATTCAGAACTACATCCGGGAGATTGAGGAGCTTCGGTGAGTGAGCCCCAGCAGGTGTGAGCAGGCTGGGGGGCCCTTGGCCAGGCCAGGCTGCGGTGATGTCAGCTTACCTCACCTCCACACACCCCGGCTCTTCCCCTGTAGGACGAAGCTCCTGGAGAGCGAGGCCATGAACGAGTCCCTGCGGCGCAGCCTCTCCCGGGCCACGGCTCGGAGCCCCTACTCCCTGGGTTCATCTCCGGCTGGCCCGGCCTTTGGAGGCAGCCCCGCCAGCTCCATGGAGGATGCATCTGAGGTGATCCGCAGGGCCAGGCAGGACCTGGAGCGGCTAAAGAAGAAGGAGATCAGGCAGCGGAGGAAGAGGTCAGTGGAGTGCTGTGCCTCTGGAGTGGCGCTCACGGGTGTCTCCCCTGCCCCAATACTTCCCCCCTGTATTCAGGAAGAATCATCTACCCAACCTTGGCCCATCCATGGGGGCTCCCCCAATTTCAACTGTGAAATCATGGAACAAATGTGCTCAGCCTTTTAACAGAGAGACCCCTCCCATAGTACACACCTATACACCTTCTCCAGTGCTGTGCTGCCTCCCCAAGGTTAATTTGGGGTGGCATCTGGAGAGGGGCAGCTGAGTTCTCTATAGAGCAGGAACCCAGCTCTGTGCCCATGCACCATGGGCAGGAGCATTGCTTTTGCTGCTCCCGCTGCCTCCTGCCTGTGTGCTCCAGGCAGGGTCAGTCCTCCTAACCTGGCCTCTCCATCTATCAGCAGCCCAGAGAAGGAAGCTTTCAAAAAGAGGGCAAAACTCCAACAGGAGAACGGGGAGGAGACTGACGAGAATGAGGCTGAAGAGGTGAGGACACCCCAATGCCTGTCATAGCTTTGCACACGGTTGAGTGGAGGTGTCTCCCTGCAGTTGGTCCCTGAGTTTCCTAGTCTCTCAGACTGGTTGCTATGGTCATCTCCATTGCTCAGGCCCCCACCTCATCCCAAGCAGAAGATGTGGAAAGGAGACTCCTCCAGGGGCTGTGCTTAGGGTAGTGGGGGGCAGCTATTCTTCCCAGAGGGTGTGGCTTCCCCTCCTCCTGACATACCCAGAGGTCACACCTGCCTGGTCTCCCCCTCTGGGTTCCCCTCCTTTTTGGAGGCTGAGCCCAGCCCTCATATCCCTGGTGCCCAGGAGGAGGAGGAGCGAGATGAGAGTGGCTGCGAGGAGGAGGAAGGGCGTGAGGATGAAGACGAAGACTCAGGCAGCGAGGAGAGCCTGGTAGACTCCGACTCTGACCCAGAGGAGAAGGGTGCGTGGGCCTGGGGTGGTCACTTGTGGCAGGTGACCTGGGTGGGACTGCCAGTCAGAGCTCAGCCCAGAGGAAATTCAGATGCCCTTGGTGGGGTCAGGCCCGCTTGAGTTCCCAGGCATAGCAGTTGTCCAGGGCCCAGAACTCCTAGGCCAAAAACCAACAAGAACGACAATGACTATAACAATACTGAGTGCTTATATGCCTGCCTTCCCGTGGTTTGGCGCTGTGGTCCTTGCCCCTGCCCTGCACATATGTGCTGGGTTTCCCCTTGTCACACTGAACACACTCAGACAAGTTGATGACTCACCCAAGTATAGTCAGTGCAGAACAAGGCACTGAATACAGGCCCAGCTGATGCGAAGACCCAGCCCCTAAGTGGACTTGCGTGTCTCTTCTGCCAGCTGTGCTGCACAGCTCTGCAAAGTGCTGTCAATCACCTCATCCCCTCCACCCAAGCAGGGTCCCGTGTCATCAGATATACGGCCTCTGAGCTCAGCAAGTGGGAAGGATGTCTAGATAACCCACCCTCCAAGTCCTAGCTCTCTGTCTTGCTTTTCCAATGTGTTGCCCCACCTGGCACTGTTCTACCCAGCATGAGATTTCCCACTTCTGACCACTTCTGGTCACCCGCCTCTGGTCACTGACTGACCATGGTTGGCCAGAAGAATCCCTTCTTCCCCGGGAGTGTGCCTGCCTGAACCTGGCTCTTCCCGGACCCTACAGAGGTGAACTTCCAGGCGGACCTGGCAGACCTGACCTGTGAGATTGAGATCAAACAGAAGCTGATCGATGAGCTAGAGAACAGCCAGCGGCGGCTGCAGACGCTCAAACACCAGTATGAGGAGAAGCTGATTCTGCTGCAGAACAAGATCCGTGATACACAGCTGGAGCGCGACCGCGTGCTGCAGAACCTCAGTGAGCCCCTGACCCCCAGTCCTCTGCCACACCATACCTAGCAGCTGGCAGGGATGCAGTAGGGTATCGTGTCATCTGAGATAGGCAGATGTTGGCCTCTGGGTCCAGGAGAGTGGGAAGGATATCTGGATGTCCCCCACAACACACACCCCAGCCCCAGCTCCCGGGATCTGCTCGCTTTTCTGGGGCTGCTGTTCAAATGCATTGTGGCATTTTATGGGATGTACCTGACGTTCTGTGTAGGGGGCTTTCTGGCTCACAGTTAAAAAGTTCTTATGTCTGATTCTGGTTTCCCTGCTACATTTTAAATTCATATTTTTTTTACAAAAAACTTTACTATCATCTTATGTAGACTCTTTAATCCTTTTTTACCTAGGCATATGAACATGGTACCATCCAGCCTTTTTTTCTGCATTCAGTTCCTTGAGACCAGTTTATGTTTGTCAACTTCCTTCTTATATTCAGCTGCTACCCAGCCTGTTTATCTGATTATTCATTTGTTCATTCCTTCATCTACGTATTCATCAAGCATTTGTTCAATACCTCTGCGGGGAAGATGTTCATCTAGATTCTAACAATGTCGGTGTGTACAAACCCCTGCTCTCCTGGGTTGTACACTGTAGAGGGGAGAAACTCGACCCCTAGCATGTCGGATGGTAGCTAGTATGATTTTTTCATAGCAAGGATGGATTCAAAGTGCTGGGGACTCGGTTAGGGTTTTTAAAGGAATGATTGTAGAAGACTCCATAGAGAAGGTGACTTTTGAGCAAAATCTTGCAGGCGAGACAGTACTAGGGCAGACTGAGCCACAGAAAGAGCATCCTAGGCAGAGGTTCGGAAGATGCCCAGAACCCAGCTAGGTGTGTCCCTGGCATGTTGGTGGAATGACAAGGGCCCAGAATGGCACAGATCATGTCAGTCACAGGAAAGACATTGCCTTATACTCTGAGGGACATGGAAGGTATAGAATTTTGAAAGGAGTATGTGGTGTAAGACTTTAAAACATTATAGAGACCTCATCCTGGCTGTTCCCTAGGGGAGCTAAAGTGAATGCTGGTGATCACTTAGGAAGAGTTATAAAGGTCCCAAGAGAAGTGGCTTGTGACAGGATGTGGCAAGAAGAGGTTGAATTCTAAGTATGTTACAGGTCGAGCTGAAAGGCCTTGTCGATGCCTGGGTGGGGAAGTGAAGGAGGCAGATGCCAAGAATGTCTCAGAGTCTGAGCTTTTGGATAGAAACGATGTTAACTGAGACGAAGGGTGAGGGTGGATTTAGGAGTTGGTTTGTACCTGTTCCATCTGACATGTCTGTTGGCGGTTCCGGTACAAGAGTCCAGGATCAATTTATCCCTTCAACCGCCGCTCACATCCCACTGCCTTCTCTTGCTAACTCTTCCCCTTTCCACCGGCCCCAGCCACTCTCTCCCACTGGATCATAGGTCAGAACTGAGGCAGCATGAGTGGGCTGCAGGACCTTCACGGGAATCTGGGGATTAGGGACTTAGAGAGCTCAAGATGCAGCATCCCCTCGCGTTCCAATAAAGTATCAGAACAGGCAGGGGCATGGGCATCTGCTTGTCCCATCCTCTCGTTGTTCAAATGAAGAGACAGGCCCAGAGAGCCCTGGCTTACTTGAGCTCACACAGTGAGACTTGAACCAGCCTGCCTCCCCCTCCCCATTGTGGAACCCACACTTGGGGAAACACCCAGGCACACAGTGCTGATGGGCACCCCTTGCTGCCCTCAGGCACCATGGAATGCTACACGGAGGAGAAGGCCAACAAGATCAAGGCAGATTATGAAAAGAAGCTGAGGGAGATGAACCGGGACCTGCAGAAGCTACAGGCTGCGCAGAAGGAGCATGCCCGGCTGCTTAAGAACCAGTCGCGCTATGAGAGGGAGCTGAAGAAGCTGCAGGCTGAGGTGGCTGAGATGAAGAAGGCCAAGGTAGTCCTGAGGGTGTGAGGAGCAGGAATCTTAGAATCCGTTTTCCTTATTGAAAATAATCAGTGGATTTTCTTCTCAGCAAACAGCATTGCTTGGTTCAGTCCTTTCCTGCCCATGCACCCTGTCCTCTTCGCTGAATGTATTGTCCAAGATGCAGCAACTTTGCCCCTTGTCCAGGTGCAGGACAGTGGGAAAGGGGCCCATTCTGCTCAGTGCTGCCCCCTGCGGTAGGAAGCTGCCCCACAGTAGCCTCCATATATGGGAAGCAAAAGGGAGGCCTGGTTTGGTGCTACTTTTGTGTGGAATCGTACTACATCATTACCATTGTGGCCAAGATCTAGTCTGGTCATCTTACATGCCTGGTCATATTCAGACCTTAAGAGGGTCTCTTAGAAGAAGGCCAGCTGTCTTTCTCATTTTAGGTACAGGAAAGTGAGGTTCAGAAGTCATTCTAGCAGCTAGGAGGTAGCAACTAGGAGGTAGGTGTGCTGGAACACACACAGTCCTCTGCCTCCCAATCTGCTCTGTGTTCTGCATGGCACAATGCCTGCCTTTTCTGCTTTGCTGTGGCTCAGATCTTTCTCATTTCCAGGACCCAGGAATAGCCCTAGAGGTCCTGGTTCTTATGCCTCTGGTGTCTGAGTATGTTTTGGCTTCTGCCTGGGACTTAAAGATCTGTGCCCAGTCCCCCTAAGTCTTTCTGTTCTCACCATCAGCCCCCGGTATACCACAGCTCTCCCCATCCCTGATCCCTACAAAATATAGCACTGGTGATAGCCCCAGCAAGCTTTGAAGGTCTGACTTTAGGAACCAAGACACGGGAAAGGGAGCTCAGCAGCTCTTTGGGCTGATGGGATAGGGATCTGCATCCTAGGAGCCAGCAATAACTGCAACCTCTCTGCTGAGTCAGCTGGTGCTGACCGTGTGCACAAGGAAGAGGGGATGCAGTGATGACTGGTGTCGACCCTTAGAGGAGATAGACCACCCAACCATCACTGGCCAGTCTCCTCCTCTGGGTAGGCCAAGCCTGGGACACAGGTCCATCAGCCTGATCGAGTGGAGAAATCCTGCCTTATTGTACTCATATCAGCTTGGTCTGGGCTGGCCACAAGGCACCTCATTTTTACCTTCCACTTTGGCGCTTCCACTGGTGGGTAAGATGTCACTGACATTTAAATTTTGAAACTCATATTCCCACAGATTCCCCCAGGTCCCAAGCGCCCTCTGGTGGTGTAGAGTGGGAACAGGGGAAGCTGCAGCCTAGTCAGCCATGGCCTGTGCCTTCTGCAGTGCCCCCCCCCCCCCCCCCCCCCCCCCCCCCC
>PVJX010000502.1:0-36975 GCA_004027295.1 Dolichotis patagonum | reverse complement strand
CAAAAATAATCTACTGCCCAGGATATATCTGAAAGTCAGGATCCACGTATAACATGTGTGTCAGTCTCAGGATTGCTGAAGCCCTTCAGCCAGGGCCCAGCTCCACCCACATGACTGCACTTGTGAGCACAGGGCTGGAAGTCAGCTAGGGTCATCCTAGGAGTGCCCCCAGCAGGGCCCTGGGTTTTCCTTTGGAGGGACACAGTGAGCAGTAGTGAAGGATTCTAACCAGACACTGCAGAGGTCATTGTCTGAGGATCTTCCCCACACTGTTCAGCAAGGGGGCCAGCAATCCACAGAACTGATTTGGGTGGGGCCTGCAGCCATGCAGGGGCTCTCCCAGGGAAAAGACACACTGCCTTCTACTTTAGAGCTGCAGATCGGTGCCAGTCTCAGGTTCCATTTCAGCATGGTTATGTCCTCACCTATCCTGAGACCATCACCTCCACAGAGCTTGGCCACACATACAAACTGGGCAGATGGGCCTTTGGCCAGGGAGACATAGATAGCCCCTACCCAAGAAGCTTGAATGCTAGAGTTCACAGGCCCACCATTAGTCAAGGTCTGACTCGGCCTTCCAAGTCCCAGGCCTTTGGAAGAACATTCACTCTGGACCCCCAGATACTGAGCCGCAGTGAACCTGCCTCTGCTCTGCAGTCACCTTTTCCAAGCTTGCCCTCCCAGGGAGAACACAACTCTGCCAGCCACTGCTCGCCTCTCTGAATACTTTTTCTTTCCTGACCATCGAGCAAGGTAGGATCATGATATTCCCCATAACATCTCGGATCTCAGTGGCGGAGGAAGGGCCAGCCTTTATTTTAACTCCCCTGTCTGCTGTGCTCGAAAAATATCAACAAGGCTATACCTTGGCTTTCTGTGTTTGGGGCACCAGGAATAGGAGGCAGATGCTGCAGGATGCAGCTTGCTAGCACATCAAGTCATTTCCAGCCACACTAATGGTGCTCTGAGTGCCTTTGGCCAGACCTTGGATTCTGGGATCCCGGCAGTTTATGTTTGCTGTGAACTGTCTTGGTGTCATCCCTGCCTGGGGCTGTAGGAAGAGATGGGGATTGGGGAGGTAAAATGACCTGGGCCCCAAGTCTGGTGATCCATCACTAGTTTTATGATTGTAAGCAATTTTTTTCTAAGATTCATTTCCTTATTTATTAAATGGGAACAATAATGCCTCTCTCCTATGATTGTCATGAGGACAGTGCTGGCATGTAGCCAGTTCTCAATAAATAATGGTAGTTTTTATTGCTGTCACTCTGGGTCTAGCCCTGGAAAGCCCTGACCTTCACCTCAGCCCTGTTCACAGCTCAGGCTGTCCGTAGAAGCATGGATGACTTGCCTCTGGCAACTCAACCCGTCCTAGAATAGCCAGACCAGGATGGCATCCTTGGGCAGTGGCCAAGATTGAGCCCTGTAGGGTGGGAGTCCCTGAACCATACGGATGGCTGTGAGGCAGGCTGCCCGGGAAGCTTTGACTCTTGTGGAGGGGAGGGTGAGCACCCTGAGCCAGAGCTGCCGGGCAGGCCCCTGCCCTGGTCAGCCACCTGCTGGAGCACATGGGCCACTTTCCCAGCCCTGTCTTGCCCCACTGCCTCTCCGTCCAGGTGGCTCTGATGAAGCAGATGCGGGAGGAGCAGCAGCGGCGGCGGCTGGCGGAGACCAAGAGGAACCGAGAGATTGCTCAGCTCAAGAAGGAGCAGCGGAGACAAGAGGTGAGGGCCTGGGAAGATCCCTGGAGCTGTGGGCTCCGGGTGGATCCTAGTTCCTGCTGTCCTAGTGTAATAGTTGTGCTTGGGGTAGAGTATAGCCTGTAGGAAGGGCAGGACCTGTGGCTCAGGCCCTGTAGAGAAGCAGGGTGAGGCTGAGCCCTCTAGCCCGAACCCTCACTATGGTGGAGGTGAGGCCAAGGTGGTTGCCTTTGCAGGGACCCCACTGTAACCTCTGGGGAGGGAGTTTACTCTAGGTCCCATTTCATCAACAGTTTGGTAGCACAAGATTCACCCCACCTGGGAAACCCAGGCTTCTGCCTGCAGAGCTGAGTAGCCTGTGCCCTTCCCACAGAAAGAGTGTGAGTGCCTGAGGGTGGATGGTGCTCTGCTCTCTTTCCCACAGTTTCAGATCCGGGCCCTCGAGTCCCAGAAACGGCAGCAGG
The DNA here is from genome assembly GCA_004027295.1 of Dolichotis patagonum. Taxonomy (NCBI): domain Eukaryota; kingdom Metazoa; phylum Chordata; class Mammalia; order Rodentia; family Caviidae; genus Dolichotis; species Dolichotis patagonum. The sequence goes on along the minus strand of PVJX010000502.1, from coordinate 34,811 downwards.
AAATTGTCCTGAGGAGAAAAACCCAGGAGGTGAGTGCTCGTAGGGAGTGGTGTACAGGCAGGCGCCTGCCATGCAGCACGCGCATGAGCACTATGCTCCTTAGGGGTCCCGGATCCCTGGACATGGGGTGAGGGCAGCGTGTCCTAGTTCTGCCAGAGCTGGGAGGGAGAGGGGAGCACACTGCCTGTGTCTGTGGCTCTTCCTTCTGTCATTCGGCAAACACAGTTGTGCCCAAAGTGTGTCAGGGCCTTGCTCAGCAAGAGAGCAATAGGGCAGACTGCAGACTATCCCCAAATGCCTGAGCTGCTCACTCTAATAAGAGGTGGCCATATCTTTTGTGTTTAGCTCACCTCAGACAGCGACCTCTTGGCCCTTCTATACCCCAAGCCCAGGCCAGTACAGAGCGGCCTCCGTTCTCCCTGTCTGGCCCTCCCAAGCTGGACTTTACTGTGCAGCTGCAGGCTGCCCTGCCCACCTGTCTCTCTTCCTCAGGTTTCTGCACTGAGGCGCCTGGCCAAGCCCATGTCTGAGCGAGTGGCAGGGCGTTCAGGACTGAAGCCACCTATGCAGGACTCAGGGGCTGAGGTGTCAGCCAGCACCACCTCGTCTGAGGCTGAGTCGGGGGCCCGCTCCGTGTCCAGCATTGTGCGCCAGTGGAACCGCAAAATCAACCACTTCCTGGGGGACCATCCGGCCAACACAGTCAATGGCACTCGCCCGGCCAGGTGAGGTGGGCCGGTGGTGCCCTGGTTTGGGTGGGCAGAGGATGGAAATGTGGTGAGCAGGGCCAGGGAGAGAGAGGGAAGCCCAGGAAGTGCTGGGCCCCCAGGGCTGTTGCTCTGGGCGGGGGTTCAGTGTAGCTACAGAGGCTAAGAGTAGTCACATCATGCCCAATTACCTTTGCCTCTGCCTCCCAGAAAGAAGTTCCAGAAGAAGGGGGCCAGCCAGAGCTTCAGCAAGGCTGCGAGGCTCAAGTGGCAGTCGCTGGAGAGGAGGATCATTGACATCGTCATGCAGAGGATGACCATCGTCAACCTGGAGGCCGACATGGAGCGGCTCATCAAGGTAGGTGCCTCCCCTTCTCTCCCATCCCTCTTGCCGTGACTTCTCCTCTCTCTCCTCTCCCCTCCTTCTGCCCTGGGGGACCTTGAGCAGGCAGCCTGAGGTGGAAGTTGTGGGTAAGGCCAGGCAGCCCCCTGAGGCCTCTCCTCCATCACTGTCCCTCCAGAAAAGGGAGGAGCTGTTCCTCCTGCAGGAGGCGCTGCGGAAGAAACGTGAGCGACTGCAGGCTGAGAGCCCGGAGGAGGAGAAGGGGCTGCAGGAGCTGGCCGAGGAGATGGAGGTGCTGGCGGCCAATATCGACTACATCAATGATAGCATCACTGACTGCCAGGCCACCATTGTGCAGCTGGAGGAGACCAAGGTACCTGCAGGGCTGGGCCTGGGCTGAACAGAGGTGGGAGCAGTGGGTGGACATGGCAGCCCTGGTGACAGAGTTCCCTGCTTCCTGGTCCCAGGAGGAGCTGGACTCCACAGACACATCGGTGGTCATCAGCTCCTGCTCTCTAGCCGAAGCCCGCCTCCTGCTGGACAACTTCCTCAAGGCGTCCATTGACAAGGTGAGTGGGCCGCCCGCCTCGTAGGGGCCCCAGGGTAGGTGCCTCACAGAGGAGCACACAGACCTGGCTCCTCGTCACCTGCGTCACACGCAGGCTGGGGCAAGCTGCTAACCTCTGAGCCCTGGATTCCGTAACTATAAAACTGGGGAGATGACAGTGCAAAGCTTGCAGCTGGTTGCATGGTTCAAACAGGATGATGCGTGTAAGGGGCTCGGCACGGCACTTGGCACACAGCAGGGCCTCAGTCAGAGGTGACCCTGTGTGTCTGGCACAGGCCCGTCCGCAGCAGGGCTGGGCTTGTGTCTTTTGGGGGTGGGGCTGTGTGTGTACATCAGGGTAGAGGAGGAGCCAGATGGACCAGTCTGCCCGGGAGGGTTTATGGCAGAACACCAGATGTCTCTTGGGGTTTCCTGGACTCCTCCCCTCTGTGTCTGGCTGGAGAATGTGCTTCTTTCTCTCCGGGGGCTGAGTCCTAGGGACAGATGCACCTACTGAGACTGCCCCCCCCATGACTCCTGTCAGCTCTGCTGTGTGTCCCAGGAGACTGTATCAGTGTGCCCTGGCAAAGTGCCACAAAGAGCCAAAACAGCAGTGATTTCTTGTCTGGACCCAAGGTCAGGGTGGTGGCAGGAGTGGTTTTTTTCTGATGCCTCTCTCCATGGCCATAGATGGCTGCCTCCTCTTGTGTTGCCTCTGTGCCCTAATCTCTTCTAAGGACACCAGTCATATTAGATTAGGGCCCTTTTTATCTCCTTATACTACCTTTTTTTATCTCTTTAAAGCCCTGTCTCCACAGAACATGTTCTGAGGTAATGGGGGCATTAGGACTTCCACATAAGTATTTTGTCCATAACAGGGTGTACCCTAAAGTAACCTCTATAACGTGGAGCTAATATGAAAACTAAAGAGAATGGAGTTCCCCCCAAACTGGAAAGGTTGACTCCAGGCCTTGTTCCCTGCCCTCAGGGGCTGCAGGTGGCCCAGAAGGAGGCCCAGATCCGGCTCCTGGAGGGAAGACTGAGGCAGACGGACATGGCAGGGTCCTCCCAGAACCACCTGCTCCTAGATGCCCTGCGGGAGAAGGCCGAGGCACACCCTGAGCTGCAGGCCCTCATCTACAATGTGCAGCAGGGTACGTGTAGGTGTGGAGAAAGGCTCATACCTCCCAGGGCTCGCAGGTGGTGGGCATGGTCACTTCCCCAGAATTCCCCGGGAGCCTGATCTGATCCCAGTGGGGAGATGTTGGAAGGTGGGCATTTCCTCTTCCCCACACCCCTTGGGGTCTCTCAAACCTTTTTCCCTTCCTTCCTCCCTTCCTCTCAGAGAATGGCTACGCCAGCACTGACGAGGAGGTCTCAGAGTTCTCTGAGGGCAGGTGAGTCCCAGCTGAGAATGAGGCACTGGAGGACCTGGGCTGCCATAATGTCCCAGGATTTCGGGGCCCTTTGGGACCAGTGCACTAGAGGATAGGCTGTTAGGATCCTAAACTCTGTTTCTTCTTCAGCTTCTCCCAGTCATTCACCATGAAAGGCTCCACCAGCCATGATGACTTCAAGTTCAAGGTAAGCTCTGTCCAGCAGCCTGGTGCCCATCTTACTATGCTCTGACCCCAACCTCATGCCTGCCCTGACTTTGCTGAAGCTGGGATGGAGAAACCAAAAAGGCTGTGACTTGGAGTTGAGAGGGGTACCCAGGTGTGTCACCTGCTCCACTCATTTGTTTGAAACGGAAGGAAGCCACTGCTGGCCTCTGCTTCCTAGTGAAATCACCATATCCAGAGGCCCCACTTTCAAATACTCTGCCTCCTGCTGGAAGCAAAGCCTAGCTCTCCCTACCTGGCTATTTTTCCTGCAGATAGCTGATTCGACAACATGGGAGTCAACAATAAGGACATTTACTTGACAGCAAGAGATCAGTTATTAGCCGAGTTATTAAAAAGAGAAGGGAAACTGCAGACTGAGAGTTTTGGGTGAACTGATTAGCTGGTAACCAGCCAAGAAGTCTGTGTGGGCATTCTGTGTTCTGCATACAACTGAGGGCAGTAGACCAGTTTCTGTGAATTTCAGCACAGAAGATGGTCTCTGGCGGTGTCCGCTGGGTCCTTCCATGGGCTCCTCTTCCTTAGGCCAAGCTGCGCCATTTCCCTCCTTAGGACTCCACTGGCTCCCTCATACAAGCCATCCCCTTTGGGCAACTTGCTCCCTCCATCCTTGTATCCTCAGGGGGAGCCCAAGCTGTCCGCTCAAATGAAGGCCGTCTCAGCTGAGTGCCTGGGACCCCCACTGGACATCTCCACCAAGAACATCACCAAGTCCCTGGCCTCCCTTGTTGAGATCAAAGAGGATGGAGTGGGCTTCTCCATCCGTGATTCCTACTACCGTGACAAGGTCTCCCGCACTGTCAGCCTGCCCACCCGGGGCAGCACTTTGTAAGGAGGGGAGCAGAGTTACAGCATTGGGGTTGGGGGCTGGAAATAGGGTCTGGGTCTCACTGGACCCTTCTGTTCCAGCCCCCGGCAGTCTCGAGGCTCAGAGACATCCCCTCTGACCCGGAGGAAGTCATATGACCGAGGTCAACCCATCAGGTGAGAACATGTTCCAGAATCTTCTCCAGAGTCATTGCCAGTGTAGTTCTTGGACGACTGTGTGAATGTAAGGTTCTACTCTGTAGTTTGTTGTGTACACTTTCTAATCCGGGCCAGCTGGCCATGAGTCACTCAGCTTCGCCCGTGGTCCTTTGCTCTCTCTGTCACGGGTGGGCTCAAGTAAGACAGTCTCCATGAGATACTTGGAACCAAGAAGCCAAACCACATGCCAGAAACTATGTGCTAATGTGCATTCTGTGTAGGCGGCTTGTAGTAGCTTCATTGGCCAGTGCCCTGATATGCTTCAGCCTCTTTTCATGATCTTGGGTCCTTGGGAGCCTCCACTCCCTTTAAGACCTCATGTTTTAAAAGGAGCAGTGAAAATCAACCAGAGAGGTCAGGGCAGAACAGCAAAGTCTCCAGTGATCAGGCACACATGGACCAGGCCCTGCAGAGCCCCTGCACATGGCAGGGTGACTATGGTCATGCACTTAATTTTCAGGGGTTTGGTAGCCCCCCTTAGGTCACACAGCTAAACTGAGGAAGCAGAGCTCAGTTCGACCTTTTGCTGTCTGGCCTGGTAGGAGGCAGGGGGAGAGTCCGCTCCAGCTCCCAGCCTTTTCTCCTCTCCAGAACCTGGGCAGGCACCCATGACATTGCCTTGCAAACTGCTCTGGTGGGAAGAAGCTGAAAGGGTACCTGGATGCCTGGTGTTTCTGACTGTTGCTTCGCCTGTGAACTGAGAGAACATACTTAAACTGCGGCCTGAAGATTTGGGTTGAACCCATGATAGTGCTCCAGAAGGAGGGAGGTTTCAGCTGAACCTAATGACAGCTTTTCAAAGAACAGGGTCTGGGAGTGTTTTTTTGTTTCTTTGCTTATTTGTAGTACTATTGATTGAACTGAGAATCTTAGCACTGAGCCACATTCTCCACCCATTTTTAATTTTTATTTTAAAACACAGCTTCACAAAGTTGTCCAGGCTCAAATTTGCAATCCTCCTATCCTGGTCTTCCAGAGTTCTGGGTTTACAATGGTGTGCTACCAGCCAATTTGATTTATTCATTTACTTACTAACTTATGTGGCGCTGGGGATCAAACCCAGGGCCTTGCACAAGCTAGAAAGTACCATACTACTAGGCTACAAGCTTCTGGCAGCACTTCGGCACTGTGCTTGGAGACCAGTTTAAAAGTCAAAACCACCATCAAAAAGCCCAGAAAATATAAAAAGTATGGCACTAAATTGTCCATGAACAGGACACTTGTTTCCAGAATCAGAACTGAAACAACCTTGGCAAGAAACATGTATAGAGTAACTGAAATTTTTCTACACAAGTGCAAGCATAATACAAAAAAAGCACCAGGAGTATTGGTGTGGGAATTTCAATGAGTAGATAAATCCCCAAATATAGACTCCATGAATGCGAGGATGGATTTTTAAGAGTATCTAGGAGCTGGACTGGTGACTGAGCTTTGCAATGGATGTGCAGCAGGCCTGGCCCAGTGGGCTTTATGGCCAAGACAGAAAGTGTCAGGGTAGCACTCATGTGGGTCTGTGGGCAGACACGTGGTCACTAACAGGCAGTGTTTTCTGTCTCCACTTACCAGGTCCACAGACGTGGGATTCACACCTCCTTCATCCCCTCCCACTCGGCCTCGCAATGACCGCAACGTCTTCTCTCGCCTTACCAGTAATCAGAGCCAGGGGTCAGCGCTGGACAAGTGAGAGCATGACTGGGGGTGGCCAGGGAGGGCCCTAAAGAAGGAAGGGAGCTGGTGGGCCGGGCTGTGCTGCGGGCGGGTGGGAGTAGCTGGCAGCCCCCAGCCCTGCTGAGTCAGGAGGCCTTGGCACTCCTTGTCCTCTGTCCTGACTGTAGGCCTTCCCTGCCTCTAAGCATGCTGGGACCTAAGGAGAAGGCAGGAAGGAAGCCACCAAGACAGGGGAAGCCAGCCAGGAGCTGATGGCTATGTGGGGCAGACACACCGGAAGGCTCCCCAGAACTGCCTCTGTCCTCTGCTCCTGCTGACTCTTTGCTTTTCTCTGAGGCTCCTTCTTCAGCTTCCACCACTGCCCTATCCAACCACAAACACTTTAAATAACGCCCCGGGTTCCTTGTGCGTTGTCCGGCAGACAGAGCCAGTTTAACCTGTACCTGAAGCTCCTGCTACCAAACTGTAATTGCTAATTGTAATTTCTGTTAACAGCAATCTCTGCACTCAGAAGGCACCTTTGCCTTACTTTACCACCTGCTCCCCTTGAACTGTAAAATCAGCCTTGAACATTGTCTTCCCTGTGTCCCCCAAAGAGGAGGTCCAAGGGCTTTACAACTAGAAAGTAGCTGAGTAGAGCTCAGAATCCCTCCACCTTCTCTATCCCAAACAGTGGGACTCTGCCTGGGAGAAGGGGAAGAACCCCATCCTTCCTGTGTTCCTTTCTGTGCTCCCCTAAACTTGTGGGCCAGCCCTGGCCGTCTGGAGCTTCTTTTTTCTCCCATACTGCGAGGGACAATAATACTGTGTCCTTGGAAAGTGCTTGTCCTTTACCTGGTACTTGATGTTCAGCTGCCCACCTCCCTACAGAAATGCCCCCTCCTGAATGCTGAGCCTGGGGCTGAGGCTCGGTACCCCGGACCCCTCCGTCCCCAAACCCGCCCCAGCTCTGGCTCAGCTGGAGCCGTGGAGCACCAGGCCTCTGCCAGTATACTTCTGGCCCCTGCCATTACAGCTGCCAGGGATGCTTGCTCCCTTTTTTGTAAGGATTGGAATCCCAGCCTGGTGCTCTCCTTGGTCCTATCCCATGTGACCCATGTGTGTTAACAAGCTGGCTTCTAACCATGGTCCCGGTGGGCCCCTTTGGGGACCGTGGGCTTTGTAAAAAAGTGGGCCCTAAAGAAATCCTGGGAGAAGCCAGCTCCTAGGAAAGGGTACAAACAGCCATGACTTCTTTCAGTGTCAGGCAGGTACCAGCATTGCTGGGGTGGGGCAGCCAGGGAGCCCCAGAACCATGTCCCCAAGTGTAGGTCTGGCCTCCCCAACCTCTTGTGATGCTCCTTGTTCCCTACCTGCTAGCTGAGGGACCCCCAGTAGCTCACTCCTGGGAAAGTCTCCCAGCTCCCAGGCCAGCCTGTCCCCCTCTCCTTCCCTGCTCTCCTCCGAAGGCCCTCCTCCCTCTACCTCTCTCCGCTCAGCTCCTTGATGAGAATAACCGCCCTCTGACCTCCCTGTGCTGCTGCTGCCAACTTGCCACCTCGCCACCTCTGCCACCCCTGTGTGTTTTCCTCTCTCCCCTAATCCAGCTAATTTTCTGCCCTCCCCAGGTCTGATGACAGCGACTCCTCTTTGTCGGAGGTCCTGAGGTACACACAGAATGTCTCTCATTTGGTCTTCTCTCTCTTCTCTCTTTCTGTGCCTCCCGCCACACCAGCCCTCCCCGCTTGTATACCTCTCCTCAGCATGCGGCCCTTCCTCTCCCAGCCCCCTGCCTCCTCTCTCCCATGCCCCTCCTGACTCTTCTTCCTGCCCATGATTCCTCCTGCCCAAGGTGGTCACTTGGCCTCTGGCTGCACCAGGCCTGGCTGGAGTCGGGGGGGTTGGGGTGAGGGCCAAGTTGCTTGTGGCTGGTTCTGTTCTCTTCTCCTCCCTGGCCTGGGCAGGGAGGAGCATAGTGTGGAAGCTGGGGATGGCTGGGCTGTGCTGAGTGTCCCAGGGCAGGGGAAAGGCCCCAGATGCCATGGGCACCAGCTGGCTGCTGTCCTTTAAGAGATGTTGGGTGGTTTGGTGAGTGGTGAGGGTCCTCATGACTTCACTTGTGTCAGTTGGATGAGCCCTTCAGAACCTAGCCCTGAGTGAGCCAAGCAGGGTGGCAGCAGCTCCTGGCCACATCTCTTTGTACAGGGATATGCACGCATCCCCTCACCACTCAGCCTGGGGCACAAGCAGAGCCCAGTCCCTGCAGCCAGCAATATTCCACAGCACAGGACCGGCCCAGGACCTGCAGGGCCTGACCTCCTGAGCAGGAAGCTGCCATGGGCTGCACACCGCCAGCCCTCCAGAGCTCTCTGCTCCACGCTGCAGCCCAGGGGTCGGTGTTTGTTAATCCTGCTCTGCAGTGAGCCTGCCATCAGGAGACATTAGCCACCACGGGCTAGCCTTGCGCATCAGAGCGAGTGCTGTCTTTTCCACACATCCTCATAGCAGTCTCAGGCTGAAGGCCCCAACCAGTGGGGAGCAGGGCAGCTTGCAGAGCTGTTAGTGCATATATCTGCCTGCCAGCAGGTCCCCTGGGCAAGTCCTCAGGGCCTTTGTGAAAGTGCTGTAGGGCACACTGTTCACTTCTAACCCTTCAGCCACAGTGTCACTGTCTTCAGACAGGCTCTCATTCTGGAAGACCCTTGCTAAGGAAGAGTAGAAAAAATTATCCTCAGAACCTTCAGGAAACAGGAGTCACAAATTGTGTGCCCTCACCCAGCTCGTCCCCATTCTTCTCTCAGAGCTGGGAACAAGGAGGTGCCATTCTGGGTCTGGAGACCCTCATTCCAGAGAGGCCCCCAACCTTCTAACCCAGGCTGAGCCCAGGCCCAAGGAGTTCATCCCTTTGTAAATGCCAGATGTGGGTCTGACTACGCAGCAGCCTGCAGGAGGGCTGTGTGCACGCGCGCGTGCGTGTGGATCTCGTCTTTGGGAGCTGCAGGCCCCAGAGGGAGCCCTGAGGAGATGAGGGGACAGCCAAGGTCAGGCTGTCTGTGAGGGTGTTGGCCTGAGTGTCTCTGCTCCTACCTCTCATACTGGCAGACAGAAAAAGCGTGAAGATTCGGAGGGGCACTGCAGGGGCTGAATCTGGCCCCTGGGCCTGTGCCCTGCCCTTTGGGCCTGAGTGCATTTATGTTTCAGGTTTCTGGGTCAGGTGGGATCAGGCGGCATCAGACGAGACCTCTTCATGTGCAGGGCCCATGCTGCCTCTCCTTCCAGCTGTGCCTAATGTGGGGTTTATTCCCCATAAATGTTTAAGGTAGCGACTTCAGATTTCTGTAAACACAGGCTCTCAGCCAGGTATCCTGGCACACACCCAGTACCCTGGGAGGCTGAGGCAGCAGGATCCTAGATTTCAACCCAGCCTGAGCAATTTAAATGACTTAATGAGACTTCGTGTCACTATAAAAAAAAAGGGCTGTGGAGTTAACCCAGTGTAAAGGCCCGGGGCTTTATCACCAGTACAGCAATGACAAAAAGACAGGCTATCCTCACCTTGCACAGCATTTCCCACTCTTAGGCCTCAGAGGACTTCAGCCAGAGGTCCTGGAGTCTCGGTCACCCCTTTCCGCCCTACCCTCTCCCACACTCCTCCATAAGCCTGGCTGTAGCATCCTTCACTGACGGGTGTACTCTCTCCCTCTCTCCTGGGAAGGGGCATCATTACCCCGGTTGGAGGAGCAAAGGGTGCTCGAACAGCCCCGCTGCAGTGCGTGTCCATGGCCGAGGGCCACACCAAGCCCATCCTCTGCCTGGATGCCACGGACGAGTTGCTTTTCACAGGGTCCAAAGGTGCGTGGTGCCCTGAGAGCCTGGTAGGTATCAGGTCTCCCACCCACCCAGACATCCCTTGCCAGAGTGGGCTGTGACAGAGATAGAACGCAAAGCCGCAGGAGGCGTGGTGCAGGGGTCAACTTGCTGCGCCCTTATCTCCTGACTCCGCTCAGGACTCCAGCCACACAGCCTGGCCCGCTTTCCTCAGACCTGACCCCTGCGGCTGCACCCAGCACTGCCAGACCTCCCTAGAAACTTCTCAGGACCCACCCTGCCTTTGCTCATCTCAGTCTTCCAGCACCACGGCCCCAGTGACCTCACCCAGCACCCACGTCCCCCGGCACCTTTAGCCAAGCAGGTTGACAGCACAGTCCCAGAGTCTTCTGCAGACTTTTGCACAACAGTGCAGGCAAAAGTGTGACCAGCAGAATCCCAACACTGAGGGAGGCTGATACAGGAGGATTGTAAATTCAAGTTCTGATCAGTTTGGCAAGACTGTGTCTCAAAATTAAAAATAAAGGTGGGGGTGTGCTGGGAGTATAGCTCAGTGATATTCTACTACCTGTGTTTGATCCTCAATGTCCCCCTCTAAAAAAGAAAGGAAGAAAGAAAGAAAAAGAAAAAGAAAAAAATAGAAATTTGACTGCCAGAAAAGAACAAGTCTATGGTAGACACAGGTAATAGAAACATAAGCATTTATATATCTCAGAAGGAGAGGTAGCTGTCAGTCAAGCTGTAACTGATTGATCCCAAGGTTTCCCATAAGATCTGCTTGTTGGGTTATCAGTATTAACATTTGTAGGAGCAGGCACCAAAAACTGAGTAATTTTATTTCAGCTCAAGTCACCTTGACAGTGTTCACATAACTCACCCTGATCTAGGGCTCTCATCAACTTACTCTTTGCCCCAAGTGTGTTATGAGGACTCCTGTATGCAGTTTTCTCTCTCTCCGACTTGAACATCCGCCTCTAGGTCTGTCATTTCCTGCTCGCCCTGAGAGCGCTGGAGGGTGCACTGTCTGTCCCCACAGACTGACATCACTCCCCTCCTCATCTCCCGCAGACCGCAGCTGCAAGATGTGGAACTTGGTGACTGGGCAGGAGATCGCAGCTCTCAAAGGCCACCCCAACAATGTGGTCTCCATCAAGTACTGCAGCCACTCAGGACTCGTGTTCTCCGTGTCCACCTCCTACATCAAGGTGTGGGACATTCGGGACTCAGCCAAGTGCATTCGGACACTCACGTAAGTGCCCACTCCCTTGGCCTGCCCCACTGCTGGACTGTAGCAGGCTGCTCGGGCCAGTGTTTCTCAGCCCAGGTGATCCTCTAAGCAGAGCCCAGCCTGGCCATGGGTTTGAGATCCCTTGGTTGAGGACAGTATCTAGGGCAGCAGACGAGTGAGCCTAGGGCCTGCCTGACCCCCACCTTCATCCCAGCTGGCCAACTCCTGTTTTTTGAGGTGTGCGAGCTGTGACCCCAGGACTCTGAAAGAGGTGCTGGGAAGTGAGGTGAGTGAGGCCCTCTGCAAAAGTCATGTTTCATCTTCCCATGGACTTGGTAACCATAGTCTGATATTTAATTTGATCCTTAAGAAGTAAACAGGAATTTTTAGTGCAGTATTTTATGCTATATGATGCTATAATGGCAGATACTTCATTGCACATTTGTCTGAATGCATAGAATATACAACACCAAGAGTGAGCCCCAGCATAAATCCTGGACTTGAGTGTAAAGTGTGTCCATGTCGGTTTGTCAGTTGTGACGAAGGCACCACTGTGGTGTGTGTGTGTCAGTAACGCATGAGCCCGTGTGTGTTGGGGGAAGGAAGTACACAGAAAATGCCTGTATCTGCCACTCAGTGTTTCTGTAAAGCTAAAACTGCTCTTTAAAAAAATCTTAGGAAAACAGGAAACAGTAGTGTTATTGCCTCTTCTCATAGATGAGAAGAGAGAGGTTAAGTGATTTCACAAGATGCAGGCTCCTCCCCTGATCTTACAGTTTGGCCACGCCTGCGCAGGCACCCCTGCCGGGCACATGGGGTGCATCTCACTGGGCATGCAGCAGCAGGGAAGGCTTCCTGGAAAAAGTGGGTCACACGGCTGGCCCGAGTGAGGTGTGATGAGTATCCTGGCCCACAGGATGGGACAGTTTTGACCTGTAGCTTCCCTCTTCCCTTGGGCAGGTCTTCGGGCCAGGTCATTTCAGGTGATGCCTGTGCTGCCACCTCCACGCGTGCCATCAGCACTGCCCAGGGGGAGCACCAGATCAACCAGATAGCTCTCAGCCCCTCGGGCACTATGCTGTATGTTGCCGCAGGCAATGCTGTCCGCATTTGGGAGCTCAACAGGTCAGTCCTGGATCAGTCCCAGATCTTAGAGTGGGATGGGTGGGTGGGGCTTCCCAGGGTGGGCGGGGCTTCAGCTGCCTTCTGACCTCCGTGCAGCGGAGCTGTCCCTCTGAGACCTCTGGGATTCTGGGAAGCTTAAGTATAGGTTCTTGATCTTGCTTTGGAGCAGTAGGGTACTCCGGCCAGGCCTGTTTGTTCCGGGACAGATACCCTCTTTACTCAGGGTCCCCACAACCCACCAGCCCTAGCCAGCCTTCTCTCTGCTGCAGGTTCCAGCCCATTGGCAAGCTGACTGGTCACATTGGTCCTGTGATGTGCCTGACAGTCACCCAGACTACCAACCAGCATGACCTTGTGGTGACCGGCTCCAAGGACCACTATGTTAAGGTACCTGAGGCCTCTCTGCCCCGAGGCCTGTCTGCAGGTTGTTTCTTCTAGTCTCTTCCATCTTTATCTTCTGTTGCCTTGGAAAGATTCATGAAAATAACTAGACTTCTGGGATTTATGCTGAAGAAAGCACTGAAAAAGTCAGGAAGTACATGCAGAGTTACAAAATGTGGCACTGTTTTATAAATGGAGAAAAATGTCTGTGAGTAGATGGAAAATTTGAACAGGGTAAAGGTCAACTACTAAAATGATAAATAGTGTCAGGCATGGTGGTTTATGCCTTAATCCCACCACTTGGGAGGTTGAGGCAGAAGGATCGCTGTGAGTTTGAGGCTAACCTGGACTACTAGTAAGACCCTGTCTGAAACAACAAAATAAAAATATAAATAGGTAGCTGGATAAATAGGTAACTAACATATAGCTGTAATCCTAGCACTTCTGGAAAGCTGAGGCAAAAAGATCACAAATTTGAGCCTAACCTGGACAATTTAGTGAATTAATGAGGCCCAGTTTCAAAATACAAAATAAACAAAGAGCTGAGGATTTAGCTCAACGGGAAGGTCCTGAGTTCAATCCCTAGCCCCCCACACACACCCCAAAAAAGATAAATAGGGGGAGCAGGGCAAAGTATACAAACAGCACTAATTTAGTTTGCTGCCTAGTGGTGTAGGCGGAAACTGTGATTAGGGACTAGAAGGAAGCTGTGCAAGGAAATTGGGTGGAAGAACCGTGGTGAATATTTGTACAGCAGCACCAAGGCCTGGCCTCTTTCCCCTCCTCCACCCCTCCCCCTGCAGATGTTCCAGCTGGGTGAGTGTGTGACAGGCACCATTGGCCCCACCCACAACTTTGAGCCCCCGCACTACGATGGCATCGAGTGCCTGGCCATCCAGGGAGACATCCTGTTCAGTGGCTCCCGGGACAATGGCATCAAAAAGTGGGACCTGGAGCAGCAGGAGCTCATCCAGGTAGGGTAGAGGGCGGGGAGGGGTGGGCCAGGGCAGAGCCCCCACAGGTGGATTTCAGAGCTCTCCCAGGGTGCTTGTCCCTGCCCCTTTCCCCCACAGCCTCCCCTGGCTCTGCAGGTCCCCTTAGGCACCTGATCTCAGCAAAGGCTTTGGGTTTACAAGTGAAACCCACAGGTGCCCTTTCCCAAAAGTGGTTTTACTGTCCTGATCCATTTGAGGGCTGAAGGCTTCTCCACCAGAGCAGAATCTTAGCTTTCAACCTGGGGCCCAGGAGAAAAGGCCTTGTCTCTGGACCCCTGCAGCCCCTGGCCCAGGCTCACACAGACTGCCTCCTGGCTCACGAGGGAGACCTGTCTGTGGTCCATGGAAAGGCCAGGGAGCCCAGCAACAGCCCTCACCACCAGCAGCCATGAGTTCCCGAGGCCCAGGGCTGGTCCCTCCCTCTGCTTCACATTCACCAGCCCTCACCAGCCCCGATCCTCCTTACCGCAGCAAATCCCCAATGCACACAAGGACTGGGTGTGTGCCCTGGCCTTCGTCCCAGGCCGCCCCATGTTACTGAGTGCCTGCCGCGCGGGTGTCATCAAAGTCTGGAACGTGGACAACTTCACACCCATTGGGGAGATCAAGGGCCACGACAGCCCCATCAATGCCATTTGCACCAACTCCAAGCACATCTTCACAGCCTCCAGGTGGGTGCTGCGTAGAGGAGCTGCCTCTGCTCCAGCCCTTTCCCTAGGGTGGGCAGGACAGCTGGGAGGCTCAGGAAGCAGACTAATGGTGCCCTCCTTTTTGTGCCTGGCCAGTGTGCTGGGCACTGAGGCAGACAGGGGAATAGGGAGCCACTGGGCTCCAGGCAAGGACTCGCCCACTGTCTCCAGGCTACCCTGTCCCCACCCTATCCAGGGAGCTCTCAGATCCCAGAGCAGCCCTGTCTCCCACAGACCACAGCTCCTGAGCCCTGGATCTGTGCCCTGTGTGGGCAGCGACCAGGCCCCCAGTCCCAAGGGTGCTACTCAGATGGTCTCTTCTTTTTCCTTCTTGTTCCGACCATGTCCTTCTTCTCCCTCCTCCCTGTCCCTTGCCCTCCTCCTGTCCTCTCTGCCTCCGCCTCTCTCCCCCCACAGTGACTGCCGGGTAAAGTTGTGGAATTACGTCCCTGGACTCACCCCCTGCCTTCCTCGCCGGGTCCTGGCCATAAAGGGCCGCGCCACCACCCTGCCCTGACACCCCCCTCATCGTCCCCCATCTCCTCTCTCGTTCTTCCCTTCTTTCCTTTTCCCTGTCTTTCCCCACTTCGATCTGAGCTGCTTCCTGACGGTATGAGATTATTTTACTCTTTCTTTCTCCTCTCCCTTCACATCCTGCCTGACCCAGAGAGATTGCCTTACCCGCCCCTCTTCCAAGCATGGACAGTGGGCCGTGGCCTAGGAGTGGGTACCAGTAGCAGGAAGCAGAGGGAGGGGAGCATTCAGGTCTGGACAAAATAAAAACAGCACAAGGAAAGTCCAGAAGGACCCCACTGGGTACCCCTGCCCAGCACGCTTCTACCCCAACAGTCCGCCCTCCCTAAGTAGTGCCTGCCTCTCTGCCCCTGCCACAGGTGGGAAGGGGGGTACTCAGCCCATCTGTGACTTTTAGGGGCAGCCACCTGGGCCTACTCTGAGAGCTGACCAGCTCCTTTTCTGTCCCTCCTGCCAGTGACCTGACCGTGAAGTTTTGGAGCCTACGGCGGTTACCGGAGGCCCACCCTCGGAGTTAGGTCAGAGGGGTGCCTGGACCCTCTGCCCCAGCAGCTCCCACAGCATGGAATGGAAGCTGTGGCCGAACGGATGGGAAGCTGCACAGGGACAGAGGGTGTGGCCCTCTCCTGCTCCTTGGACTTCCTACAGTGTCCTGTTCCCTCTGTCCCTCCCCTGCCTCTTGGGAGCCTCTTGCTGAGAGAGAGGTTGGGGAAGAGTTAAGCTGTGAAGCCAAAGGCGTTAGCCCCTCTTCTCTCTCCCCCAGCCACTCCCTGGCCTCCCCTCCAGCTGGCCATGGTGTTTTTTGCTGAGCCGGCCTTGCCCTGTCTTCCCCTCTGTCGTCCCAAGGCAAGGCTCTTATAGGAAGGTAAAGTAGCCCCAGCCCCATGGTACCCCTCTGATGAGCTGGCCTCCCCCATATCCTGCAGCCCAACTTCTGGAGCCACTGCCCCTGCCTGTGACCCAACAAGGTAGTCCTCAGGTAACCATGGAGACCAGGTGTAGGTCAGCTTGCAGCTGAGCCTGAACCCTGTGTCCACCAACAACTGACACCAGTAGGCCTCAGCCTTTCCTTGGCGGCCCTTTCCAATAGGGCCATGGAGGAGCTACTGGAAAGACCCCTTTGAGGAGCTAGTCGGGAATTCTTCAGTTATTTATTTATTATTCTTATTTTTTCCTGTTGCCTCCTGGAAACTGACTTGAAGTTTCTTCCCACATGTTCTGTCCCTCAGCTCTTAGGGGGTCTGCTCCCATGGCGCTCTGTAGAGGAGGGAAATACCCGCTTCCACACTTTGCAGCTCCAGCCTAGCCCCGAATGTGTCCCCCGGGGACCCTTCTAGTGCACCCCTGGCAACTAGGCTGCCTGATGCTTCAGTGCCTTCCTCGGCCCAGGCCTGGCCCCTTGCTGGGCAGCCTTACACCAGCCATGCCCTCGGTGCCACCTGTATCTTCTCACAGGTCTCTTGCCCTCTAGCCCTGGGAGAAGGGCATGCTCCCCCCGCAGCCCGGGGCCAAGAGCCCCACTCCCCAGTCTCATGCAGTCATGGTCAAGCAGGAAGCAGCTTAGTGGACCGTCTGGTAGGAAGCCCCCGCCACGGGTGGGAAGGGGCTTGTTTTCATCCTCGATTGGGACAGAGACTCTAGTCAGCTTTCTTCCTGGGGCTATCCAGGAGACACATTTTCAAGCCTTAAACCCAGCATAGTGCATGGCCCATCCTTTTAGATTGGTCAGGAGGCAGCTGTCAGTTCTTGGAGCCTCCCTTTTCCCTCTGGCTGTGGCCTCACAGCTCCAAGCATGGGGCTGAATTGGTGTTCAGGCGCCCCCTGTTGGAACAACTTTGGATTTACAGCAGTGGGTTGGGAGGGGCGGGCTCCATCCCTCATCCCAGACTTTTCCCCCAAGCATGTCCACACTGTTTTTCCATTCTGGTCTAGTGCTTCTTGGCCTCAGTCTGAGAGCCAGGAATCCCTGCCCTGTTCAGAGGACATGGTGATTTTTGAATTTTCCAGTAATGGGGTCGTCTCTGTCCTCGGCTCATTTTTTTGTGTGGCCAGGGCCTTGGAGCCTGCGCTGGCATGGAAGGGTCAGGCCCAGTGAAGGCTCTGAGGGGCTGCTCCCTCCTTGGTGGAAGAGGCTGTCCTGCCTGTGTGTGGCCCCTGCCAGGTGTGACATTAGGTCTGGCGAGCCAACATGGAACGACTTGCCTCGAATGCTGGTCTTCTGGAACCAGAGTGGTCTGTCTGCTCTGACTGCAAATCCTTCTTCCTCTGGCTGCTCCAGGGTTGCTGGGCAACTCCCTTCATGCTCAGAAGTGACCACCAGTCTCCTTTCCTGCCCCATCCAGCCCTCCCCACCTGAGTGGAAAGCTTTGACCTTGTAACCTGTAAGAATGACCCCGTCTGCATGACTGTTTACAAACTACGGAAACACGTGAGACTTGTGTCCCCCTGCCCACCCCCATGGGCTGGGGATGCCCCAGCCTGGGGTGACTGTACTGTAGCTTCAAGGCCTGTTCTTGCACAAAGTGTGGTCTTATGGCTGCGAGAGGTGCTCATCACTGTCTGTGTCTCTGATGGGTCACTACCTCACGGCAGGGCTGGCTCCCCTGTCCCGGCGAGTATCATTGACTCTAAACTTGAAGTCCTTCGGGATCCCTGAGCCCATCACCCCTCAGCTGCTCTAAGCTGTGCAGCACAAGCACTGGGGTCTCTGCCCATGCTTGTGCTTGCTTTGGGGAACATGCAAGGTACCTAGGTAGGGGCACAGCCCCACCTCTTGCACAGGCACCCTAATTGTTGGAAGCACAAACCAATTGTGATCTGAGCACAGTGGCAGGGCTCTCAGCAGGTATCGTGGCTGAACTGGGAGCCAGGAGGCTCCTCGAAGGTTGGCCAGGACCCAAGTTAGGCAAGGATGCATATGGGGATAGGCAGCTGCCCTTGCTCAGAACAAGGCCGGGCCTAAGTCTGGGGCTCTTCATGTTACATTGTATCCCCATCCTGAGACTTGAGGTCCAGGTCATATCTGTGTGCCATGGGCCTCGGGCCACTTTCCAGTCTTTCAATGCCTGAGTGCAGGCTAATGCCAGCCCTCCTGAGCCTGCAGAGTGTGGACTCAGACTGTCTCCTGAGCCAGGCCCCGTCCCTGTTTTGAAGCTAGCTGACTTCCATAGCCTTCAGCTTTGTAGCGCAGCCCTACACCAAGGCCTCATTCTCAGTATTAGCCAGTTCAGTGTTTGCTTTTAACCCAGGCACTGGGTTCCTTGAGGGCAGCCAGAATCTCCCGAGGCTGCACCTGGAGCCACAGGAGCTTGCTAAGGACGGAGGGCAGGGAAAGAGGCACAGGGCACACAGCCAAGCTTTGCGCTGGTCAGGGTGCCACCACTAGGCGCTTGGGGACAGCTGTGGCCTCCTGCTCACCCAGCTGAGGCTTTAGAAACTCCTTCCCCTCTCTTGTCCAGCCCTGCTGCCCTCCTCAGGCAGTGTGTCTTGGCCACAAGGCAGTTTAAAGCACAAAACCCCTGTGGGGAAGAGACTGAGTTGCTGGGACTTTCATGCACCACTTAATGTAGAGACAGGCAGGTAGCTGCTGTGAAGTCAGGGGACATGACGTCCCTTTGCCCTGCTCAACTCTTGGGGTCCAGCCCTACTGGAATCTGGGCTGGGCACTATGTACAGTCTCAGACCCTGCCCGGGCCTGGTATGTTTGTGGGCAGGGCCTGCCCAGCAGGAGCAGTGAACTCCTTTCCGCTGTGAAGCCCCAGCTTGTGGCATTGTCCTTTTGCCATCTCAAACAGGAAATTGTTCACTGCTTTCTTTGCTGGGTACAGCCTCTTCTTGGTCGATGGCCAGTGCCCCTCACTGAGCCTGGCCTTCCTTTCCTGGCTCCTAGATCTTCATTTCTTGCAGGGCAGACTCTGCAGGGAAAGTTGTTTCTTTGGCATCTGTGCTCTGTCCCCCATGCCCACCCTCTACCTCCAGCACTCAGATAACCCCCGAGCCCTCATGCACCCCAGTTTAGTTCTTCAACTGTGTGTCCCAAGGCCCTGGCCAAGAAGTAGGGAGTAGAAACTACTTGATGTAGATGGTCAGAGAAGTCCCCTGAAGGAGCCGGGCCCTGCCTGCCCACCAGCTCTTTTCTAGCCATCGCCCCCTGCCCAGGCTCGTGCCCCTCTGAGATGTGGCTAGCACAAGGTGTATATAAGTTTTGTACCTCTGCTGATGACTGTACATAGTGTATGAAAGTTATTTAAGCCTCTTGCTGTACATTTCTGTTCCTAGATTTAATGTGTGTGTTCTAAGAAGTTGTCATAAATAAAACCTGAATGACTGTTGTCTGTGGAGGGACAGCCCCTTAGGGCTGCTGAACTTTGGCTGGTGGTCTTTTTTAGGGTGGGAAATTGGTGGTGTTGGTGGGTGAATGGGGCCGGCCTCTGGGTCTGCCTGATGAGAACTTCCTGGGCTTCAAGTCTGCGGCTCCCCAGCAAGGAAGCAGAGTTTCAAGTGTCCATTTGCCTTGCCAACTTCACACATTGCCTTCTGGGGCCAGAGCAGGTACAGCTACCAAGAGAGGGCACTAGCGTTTTCCGAGCACCTGTACATTGCAGGCATCGTTCAGGGAAGTTGCCATTGGCTCTTTCCGAGTCTGTGGACAGGTGACATCTTCATCTGATGAAATGTCCGAGAATGGAGGTGAATTAACTCACCAGGCTCACAGCTAGAAAGGACGGAGCCCTGATTTGAACCCACCCAGCCCAAGTGCAGCCTCATTTTCTTCCACTAACTTACTGCTGCCTTCCTCGGGGCCCGGAGTCCACCGTGCACTGTGTCTGCCACCCGTTTTGTTCCCTCACCACTTACAGAGTGAAGGCAGAAAAATGAAACGTTCCTAGCAGAAAGCACCTCTGTTATGGTTGTGATTTTCATGTAATCTTTTAAAGTGTGTATACCCCACATACACACTTTGTTGTTCTTTTTTGATGGCGGGAATTGAACCTAGGACCTCACCCGTGCTGTCATACCACTGGGCTACACTGCAGCCCCACCTGTGTGCCCTTGGTTGCCGGAACATCTCCATCATCTCAGGATGAAGCGTGGGGAGAAGCCACGACGCCATTACAGGCCCAGACACTGCACCCTTTGCTTCCTGCCAAGCCCTATAACCAAGTTGCTCTCTCAGCTTACACAAGTCCCTTAGCACTCAGGAGCTGACCCAGACCCACAGCTGTGACACAACCCAGCCAGTTCCTGAGTTTGTGGCAAGCGATAATTGTGTGTGTGTGTGTGTGGTCTCAGGGAAGAATCCCCAAGAAGCTTCCAGTTCTCCAGTAACAGGACCCCGAGCCACAGTTAGCCCTTTCCCTAAGCCCCAGCCCCTCCTCGGGCACAGAGCCTCCCTCCTGTGGCTTCAGGAGGACGGTGGCCTTGGACTGGCCCCCCAGCCCCACCCTTGCTCCCCACAGGCTGTATCTCCATAGGATTCTTCCCTACAGTCCAGAGTCTACTGTGCGCTGCCGGAAGTAACAGCTGGGCACAGCCAGCTGTGGCCAGGCGGGGCGTGGGAGTGAAATCTGGGGACCAGGCTCTGGCGACCTTGTCAGGGGCCTTCAGAGGCCGGCTCCTCCCTGCCCCACACTCCTTCCTCACCCTTTACCCAGAGGGCTTGCAGCCAAAGTTCTGGTCTCCATGTTTTGAGGGAAGAGGGGCACATGGTTAAGAGCCTCTTTAATTTTTGTATCAGTGCAGTGCGCCCCCCCCTCCAGCCACTTCCCCTCCCCCCATTGTATGAATACTACCTACTTTAGAAAATTTGGAGAACAAGAGTGTCAAGGAAAATTCCATTTAGGATCTAAAATTCAGGGCATCGTCCCAGACAAGGAAATTACACTGCTCAGAATGCAATGAGAGCCATTCATTGTCTGAGCTGGGTGGCATCGTAAAACACCAACGCTTTTTTTCCAATCTTCTCAATTTACAAGTGAAAGAAATCAAGGCCCAGAGAGCCTGACAAAAATGGGCAACGTCATACTAGGACAGACATGACCCCATGATCTGTTACTTTGGTTTGACTAAGGGGACTTGTGGGATCAATCAGGATGGTCTTGGAATAGGTCTTGGCCCATGACATTTGCCCTATTAATAGGTTGGGTTTTTTTGTTTTTGGTTTTGTTTTGTTTTGTTTTGTTTTGTTTTGAGACAGGGTCTTGCTACGCAGTTCAGGTTGGCCTTGAACTCACTTTGTAGCCCAAGCTGGCCTTAAACTCATGTCAATGCTCCTGCCTCAGCCTCCCAAGTGCTGGGATTACAGGCGTGCACTATCATCCTTGGAACTATTAACAGAGTTTTTTTTCTTTTTGGTGCCAGGAATTGTACTCATGACCTCACATTTGCCAGGCAGGTGCTGTGCTCCTGAGCTGCATCCCTGGCCCTTATTAATAGACTTTTAAATAAGATCTACCATCTATCATTGCTTATAGCAAAGCAAGATGGCTTTTTAGAGTCAAGCAGAGTATGAGTGTCGCCAAGTCTGGTGAGATTTCTCACTCATTTCCGTATTTAAAGTGGCCTGCTGATAAGTTCCCTAGTAACAGCTGGTAGCAGCTGACACGGGAGCCAGAGAATAAGCCAAAGACAGTGAGGAGAGCCTCTTGGCCAATGCACAAACTAGTGTGGCCTTCCATGCTGCATTTAAAGTTGGAAGCATGGCCAAGGGACTCCAGCTGCTGGGCCCAGGCTGACACAATGCTGCAAGGAAGGCAAATGGCAGGAAGAGGACAGGAAGGGTGGGAACTTGGGCAGGTGACAGAGGCTGGACACTACAGAGGACAAAGCTCCAGCTGGGTCAGTGCATTGTTTGCCCTTGAGAGCCTGTCTTTTTCTAGAACACTGAATTATTTGTCCTGATTTCTGCCTAGGGCCCAGTGAGGAAAGATCAAGGATCACAGGCAGTAGCAGGAAAAGAGAGTAGGGTCGGTGGCTGCAGGAGTAGCCTGCTCAGATCCAGGGACTGCTGTCAGGGGGGCCAGGGTCAGGCTGACTCTGACAGGCAATGGGAAGAGCAGGTACTGACCTGGTGCCTTGGGAAACAGAACACTCTGGCTCTTGAGAGATACAGTGACCAAGCCAGGAGCTCACTTGGGCTGCTGTCTGGACTGAGTCAAAGGGTAGCCATGGTGTTGCTTCATAGAGTCACCTGTTCCTAGCTGTGTGGTATCCAAACCCTCTGATCTCCCCGGATAGTTTGTGAGCCGGCTAGTAACACTTTATTAAATCACTCCTGATTCAACTAACCAGAGCAGACTCCACTGTTCACCATCAGAATTAGGCCCAGAGCCAGGCGTGGCAGTGCATGCCTATAATTCCAGCACCCTGGGAAGCTGAGGCTACAGGATAGCAAGTTCAAGACCCTCCTGGACAACTTAGCAAGACCTTATCTCAGAAAAATAAAAAAGGGCTGGGGATGTAGCTCGGTGCAAAGGCTCTAAATTCAATCCCCAGTACAATAATGTGTGTGTGTGTGTGTGTGTGGCTCAATATAGCCAGAATCTGGAGACTGACTCCCAGTTTGTAGTTCAGCTCAAGTTGCTTCAAAAGAAACTGCTTGCAAGGCCTCAGATCACTTGGCTGAACGGGAGAAGGGCAGAGCGGGTCAGAGTGGGGAGAGGCCAGCCTGGACACAGATGTGTACTGCCAAGCCTCTGGCTCACAACACAGGTTCTACCCCAGGCAGCCAAGAATTGCTATCTATTCCCACAGAAGTGCAGGATGTCTCCTTTTATTAGAGCAGTCCTTCAGCGACACGCCATTTCTTGTGCTGAGCTCAGGAGGCTGGCCCCGCTGTCAGTTGGGGCCCAGGCCTTCAGCTTCAACCCAAGGGTGCAGGCTCGGAAGTGGCCCCTTTAGGACCTCCTCCTCCTGCTGAAGCAGGAAGTGGAGCGGTCGGTCAGCACCTGCTGCTCCTTGGCTCGCAGGATGTAGGTGATCTGCACGGCAAGGCACCTGACCATGGGATCGGAGTCCCTCTTCATGTGCCTCAGGGCTGTAACACAAACACTGCTATAGAGCAGAGCAGTGAGGTGGACAGGAGGGCCTGCGCCCCACTTGAGGGAGGAAGAGGAAATGGGATGGGGCCGGCAGCTTCTAAGACATGAACACGAGTCCTAGGTGTCCTCCTGCTTGGTTACAAGCAGATCCCAAGTCTACCTTGGCTCAGGCCACCTGTCTTCCTCCTGTATCCATCACCAAACCCTTGGGCCTCCCTGCATTCATTTCTCTGGCTCTACCCTCCTCCTCTTCTTCCTCCTCCTCCGTATAGCTCTAGTGAAGTACTGTGACCTTCCAGAGAGCGGCAGGCAGGGCTAAGCTACACCCGGAGCCACTGTGTCGGGAGACCACACAATGAGAGGCAAGATGGAGGCAGAAGGAGGATGCGCAGAGGCCGCATCCCAGAACCATGGTGGAGAAAATGTGGGCTACAACACCAGAGGTTCTGGGGGCTCCTGAGGGAAGGGATTGGGAACCCGTATGGTCCCCAAGGAAGAAGTCGGCTGTGTCTCCCAGGAAGAGTTCAAGGATCCATCCTGGCTGACAAATGGACTCGAACTCCACAGCAGTGAGAGTAATTGAATGTGGGGGACAGGAGGGCTCTGACTACTACCACGAAACTTAAATGCTTTGGAGAGAAGTCTCATTTTCTCTCCTTCTACATGATAATTTTGTGACTACCCTTACCCACTTTCATTTCTGAGCCTTCCCCACTGACACCAGTACCTCTAAAAGCCACCAGTCACAGGCAACTCACCTGCATGAGCCTCCTCGACTCCATTCATCTCTTCTGAGTCCAGGGTTTGGAGGATCTGGCCTGTGGGGGACACACAGAGCTACCTCAGTGGCCCTGCATGGGCCAGATTCTCCAAACAGTCACCTTCTCCTCCCTTGGCCTCCATGGGACTTTGCCCATGAAGTTGGAATTAGTTCCCAGTTCCCCTAGGGTTCTAAGCACACTGACAGGTAAAGTGACAGATATCGATCCCTGTACCCCCAAGACACTTGTCCCTGGGGTGATGGGAAGCAGTCCCCTCTGCCTGACTTCCTGCCCAGGGCAGCACCCAGACTCTGATCCCTCATGCTTTGGAAGTTGGGCTGCCCTGGCTGCCTATGACTAGGCCCCATCTACTATGAAAAACGTCACCCAACCCAAGCAGAGGCTTCTTGGTGTGACGAGCACGGGTTACATCATTTCTGTACGTCTTTGGGTCCCAGGTACTCAGATGGAAGTCCTCTCCATCAAAGACACAGTGGCCCCAAGAAGGTGAAAGCCATACCTGCAAACCACACAGCTGCCTGGCGAATGGGGACCTGGGTGCTCTTGAACAAAGCTACGCAATGCTTCAGGAACCAGAGGGCTTTGTTTGTCTCTTGCTGCAGCTGTAAGAGGTGTTTGATCACAGAAGGACCTGTTGCCACTTCTCCTCCTAAACTGTGTTGGGACTAAACTAGGGTTATCTACTGCATGCAAAAGTCTTCCCAAATGTTCTCCATCTCTAACTCTCCTACCCCAGCTCCATTATATTTCCTCCATGAAGACTTCCTGGATTTACCAAAGTCTGGTCTTCCTAGGGCAGAGATTTGCCCTAGTGTGGTCCACACATGTTTCTTTCCTATTCCTGACAGTAGAAGAGTGAACCTCGTTGTTTAAATATTGTATATTTATATGTTGCCTTAAAATAATCTCATGGATTTATGCTTAAGGCTGCAAGAGACCCAGTCATGTCTACAACAATCTGTTTAGACCGGGTGCTGCATGGAATCGAGGATTTTCATACCTTCCTCCCTTACCAGGGGTCGCAGCCTCTCTGGGTCCATCCTCACTTCCTCCCTTGAAGTTTCTCTCCCTACAGTAGCCACAGCCTTAACCTCACCCTTGAATACCCTTCCTGCTATGATTCCTTTGCACTCTGTAGAGGTTCTTTTAAATGAAGGCTACATTGTGGATTTTTTTTTCCAACTTTTTGGTAGCAGGATCTTTTCCTCAAGTAAAAATCTTAACTAGAAACCCAATACCCTTAACTATCAAAACTGGGGCTTCTCTGGGTTGAAGTGGTAGAGAGGCTTAGCCCAGGCCACTTGCTTGCTCCACCCCCATTTTTTCAGATACCCTAGGAATGCATTCAGTTTTCCACCACAATCCTTTCCTTCTATTACCTCTGACCTTGACCTGGCAGAGGTCACCATTGGCTTCTATGATCCAAATCCAATCAGCACCGCCAGTCCTGGACTCACACTCCTTGACCCAGCTGGCCACGATCCCTTTATTCTCCTTTGACTGTGCACTTGATTTTCTTTCCTAGTCTCCTTAGCAGAATCCCTGGAACTAATGTTTCCTGGGATTCCAGTGTTGAATCCTACACTTCTTGCACTGCACGGTCGGGAGTGTGGCAGGCTCATGGCCGCACCTTGCATCAATCATTCAGCCATACGCTCAACGTTCACAAATCTGTATCTCTAGTGCAGCCTCATTCTCCAAGCTTTGGGGACAGATATATGACTTCCAGTGGGATAGACCACCTGAGTTACCACAGACTTTACAAACTCCACATGTACAAATCAACCCACCAGCTCCCACTCACATTTGGCCCTCCCTCTACATTTCTGACCTCGGCCCAGGACACCAGGTCACAAACCCAAAAACCGACCTTTGCCTACACACACCACATCAAATCAGTCTCCACAGCCAACTAATCCCTCCAAGACTTTTGTCTTCACCACATTTTGTCATCTCTCTCCAGGGACCCCAGTTCTCCTCCTTGTGAACTTTCCTCTGAGTTGTAGCCTGGCGATTTATCTAAAATGCACAGCTACCCAACCAAGCAACCCCATTGCTTAAAACACTTCTGCGGCTTCCACTGTCCACAGCCCTAAGTCCTGCTCCTTACTGCACCCAAACCTCCAATGCCAGCCTGGCCCTGCCTCTGGCTTCCTGCTCTGTGCTCTCCTGCCCAGGCTGCAGCCTGCCCATCCGTCAAGAGCAGCCCGAAGATCTTGTTTGGTTCACACAAGATTTCACATTACAAATTGCTTGCCAACATAAACATAGGAAATTTCATCTCAAATCAGGATTTTCTGCTTTTCAGCAATTTGGAATAACTAACAGCTGTAAGCTCACTTTCTTTCTTAGAAACAGCAAGTTACTTTTCAACTGGGAATACTAGGGGGCTGTTTTGGATTGTCAGAATGATGGTGGAGGGCACAGTAATTTGTAATTTCCTTGCATATTTGTGCCAGTGAAAACCCTGTTTCAAAACTGTGCCCAGATCTTGACTCTGTCTTCCATATAACACAGACTACTTTTTCACAGTTCAGATGCATGCTGGGTTTCTAGGAATACATCTACAGTATAAACCAAAACTATCCTTCCTTTTGTTCTACTGCCATCAAAAATTGTCCATTACTTTGGAAGTCACATCATCAATGGCAACATTTCCTGTGGTAATCGAGAGCCCACACCACTCTCTGGTGTCGCTCAGCATCTGTAGCTGTGGTTCTGAGTAAGGAAGAGGAAGCCAGCTTCTGTTTTATGCCTTCTAGACTAACTGGGCCCAAGCATTCACACACATGATTGGCATTATCTTATGTCACACCATGCTACGTATATCTACACATAATACTTCAGTATAAGTTATTTTCCCTAGTCTTTGGAGTAGGAGCATTATATTTAGTTTGGAACTATGCATAGGTGGATAATATTGTTTATAAATTTCACTTTGGGTAGTAAAGGATTTGGGTGTTACCAAATATGTTCTGGATCAAGGGTGTGCTGTCAGGCCATGCTGAGAAGGTGGCCTAGGACGGGGGTCTCCTGTTTTCCTCTGGACCCCCTAGGCAGCTTCTCTGGCTAGTGTCTCCCTGCATAGCCCTGCAAACCACTTAGGGCTCCCCACAGACAGTATCAGGCTATTTTGTACTTATTTTGCAGGATATTTAGAAGATCAAATTCTACAGGAAATGGTGTGCAAAGTTCTTGGCAGAATAGGTGCTTGACTCTGCACCCTGTGCATGGTGTCACCTCAGGCTGCACTCATGATCCCTCTCTTTGCCTGTCTTCCAGGCTCCTCCTCAAGACGACATTTCCTCCAGGGCTAGACTGGGGGCCCCTCATTTAAACTAGAAAGTACAGTCCTTTCAGCCCTTAGCAAAGTATTCTGAGATTATTAGATTCTATGCCTCACTACTCAATATGGACGGGAAGCAATAGGAGGGCAGGAACCACAATCCAGGTGCCCAACAGAAAGCAGATGCCCAGGGACTAGCAGCTCATTGTTGAACTCTTGCCACTGCCACAAACTGCCAGCTGCAGAAGGACCAAGGCTGCTGCCCTTCCTGGCACAGGCAGTTGCTGGCTCACCAGGGCCCTCGTGATGATAAATACATCTTCCTTGGCGAAGACTTTTCTCAGCTTTGACCAGCGCAGTAGGGCAGCTGTGTTACAGAGTGTGATCCGGCAGGTCTGAGGAGAAAGGGAGCTTACATGAGGGAAGCCAAATGGCAGCCCTTTTGGCCTTGGTGGGACGGAAACTCAGGGAAAGACCGGAGTTAGAAAGAAGGTAGAGGTTATGAAATCTATTGAAAAGCCCTTTTTCCCATGAAGGAGTCTTTTCTAGATTTTGAGACCTAGAATTATGTGACTATCAACCCTGTAGCCTTACCATGACTTCCCTACTGCCACCCAAAACAGTCTCTCTGAAAACAGATTTCCCCAAAGTCAGTCACTATTCTGATTCTGGGTTGGCTTGGTCAGGAACATCACCATGGAAGTGACCTGAGGGGACCCTCACCCCACAAGGATGATTTTAATCAGATGTGCCAACAGGCCTCAGAAAATGCAAAGGAACCACTCTGCAAACAAGGTGTTCTGTTGCAAATGGACTCAGCTGATTTTCAGGTGCTTTAGCTGCCATATGCATCTCTGGTTGCTGGTGCTCAGAGCTGCCCCACTCCCATCCTGTTCTGCCTCCAGCTAGAGAGCCCCATCTATGCCCAGAGGCAAGGTAGAAACAGAAACAGCCTAGAGGAAGACTGCAGGGGCCAAGGGTGGTCCCTGGGATTGTCCTCCTCATAGTGTCCACACCTGCCATGTCCTGCTGGAAATGGTGGTCTGCTAGATGGAGCCGAAGCTTGAGGAAACTATGGTACAGCACCTGGTCAGCTCTGGCTACTTACGAAAGCTCTCTGGGATCAGAGCCCAACAGGTCTGCTACAGCTCTGTCCACATGCTGACCATGCTCAGCATCAGAACGCGGCTGAGCGCCAGGCCCCAGGCTGGGCTCTTACCTGAGCCACGTCCGAATTCACATCCTGTAGGTGCAGCACCAGGAAGACTATCAAGTTGAGGATCTGGTGCTTTAAGGGGAAGACAAGCACTCTCCTCTTGACCTTGGCCAGGAGAAGGCTGTAGATCTGGAAGGCCAGCAAGCGCAGGTGCTCGGACTCCTGGGTGGGAAGATATTTCTGCCTCTCTAACTGTTTCTGTCCCGGGGTTGCCTGAGCTCCAGCTCCACCAGCTGCATGCTCCTGCCTGTGTTCCCACCCCCTCAAAGGCCTGCTCCGTTCCTCAGCAGGGTTCTCCCAGGCAGCTGTGATCTGTCCTTGCTCCATCTCATTCCATTCAGTCTCTCTACAGGAGGGCAGAAGCAATCAGCCCCCATAGAAGGGCATCCTGGTCAACCAGGGGGCCCTCTGAGAGAATTCTACCTGTCTCTCTCACTTCACAGACACCTAGAGGCAAAAAGGGAGCCCTCGGGGGACTGTACCTCCTCAAAGAAGGGCTCTATCTTGAAGGCCAGCTGAATAAGGAAGGAGGAGGAGTTCTGCCAGGTGAGATTCTCCATAAGGTGCTTCAGCACCAAGAAAGTATCCATCACAATGTCGCCATTGGAAGAGTAGCAGCAGTTCAGCACTTGGGGCTGTAGGATGTGGAGTCGCTTTTCCTGTGGAACAAGAGCCACTCAAAACCTCAGAGTAAGTTGGGGAAATCTGGGAAATTGCTCACTTCCAATTCAGCCCCTGCACATAAGAACCAGTGGGCTCTATCACTTTCTACCCTGCAACTGGGATTGGACTGGCTATCAGAATGAGCTGACCCAGAGGACATTTAGGGAGGTACCTCCTCAAATGTAAAGGGGAAAAGATGGAGGAGGCTTCTCTTTCGACTACACCATAAGTTTTCTCTGCACTGCCTTTCCCATCCCCGATGATGGTACCAATCTTTGAGAGACTCAGATGATATGTCTGAGGTCCCACTGAAGTGACCCATGGGACAATTTCCTTGGAAGATGAAACATGAGTGGCACAAGCCCTGACCCTGTCCTTGAGGGACTCTCCTCATGAAGCTTGCTCTTTGATTCCAAGAATGTCTATAACTGGACACACCAGACCTCTAGGCCCATTTGTGCCTTCCCCAAGTGCCAACATCTGAGAACATGCTCTTGGCCCCTGATGTACCCTACCAGGTTCTTGTGCTTTGTGAAGACCTCTGTCATCTGTAGCAGAAGCTTCACTGTGGCTGGCTCCGTACAGTTGAACCAGTTGGCCAGAATGCGGGTGATGAAGTCATTCACTAAGGCTGCCACATCTGGGCACTGGAGCAGCTGGCAAAAGGAGATCGAATAAGGTGGGCAAAGAGAAAACAATGAATCTAGGTTCCTACTTGTTGGTAAAGGAATGCTCTGAAAGCTTTGGAAGGATTGGTAGAAGGGTCAAAGTTCAGCTTGGAAGAGTAAATTTACTGAAGAGTAAATTCACATCGTATTGTTCCAGAAGTCATTCACTCATTCTTCAAGCTTTCCCTGGTCTCCCGAGTAGCTGGCATTGTAGGCATGTCCACTGGCCTTGTTCAGCATGTTATTTTGAACTTAACCCAGGCACAGATAATGGGGCCAGAGCAGTGGGGCTGGAGAAAGGATGACTCTGAGGATTGTTGCAAAGCACATGTCGATCAGAAGAGAAAAAAAGTTGTTGGAAGAGAAAAAAGAAGTCAAACACAATCTCCGAGAATAATACTTTTTTAAAGGGAGGAAGAAAAATGGAAATTATTACAAGAGCACTGTCACTGTCATTCCACAACCCTGGGGACACTGAGCTATGCTGGGCAATACAGTATTCAACAGGCAATGCTAATTCCAGGACTACTGGCCCTGGTCACACATTAGAGACATGGAGAGAACCATTAGAAATGCTGTTTCCTAATGCTATACCATTCCCAAGACCATGAGTTGGAGCCCAAGCATTTGTGTTATTTATTTACTGTTATTTATAAGTCTCCCAGAGATCCCACTATGCAGCTAGGGTTACTAATAATAGTGTAAAATTGGAAGCAAAATATCCAGTTAATTATTGAACATCTTTGAGATGAAATAGTCTATCCCCATGAAACTTTACATTTACAAAGAATATGTATTGATCCAGGAGGAGGCTTGAAGAGAGCAAGATATAGAATATTGGTAGAGAATGTTCTCAACCATAACACACCCACACACACACTCTCTCTCTCTCTCTCTCTCTCTCTATATATATATATATATATATATATGGTCTCTATGTATTATGATAACTAATGATTTTATTACTTTTATGTGCTTTTCTATATTTTCTAAATTTTCTACAAAGATGCCTAAAGGATTTATGCCAGGAGATTAAACTATATTGAGTTAATTATGGGTGGATCTTAAGCTGAGGTTAATTTTAAAAGGTTGATCCTTCCTGTGAGCCAGAGGCAGCCACGCAGGGTCTGAGAGGAGAAACAAGAAGCCAATTCATCCTTCCCATGAGCCAGTTGGCACAGGGGCTGGCAGACAAGAACACCCTACCACTACTACCATAAGTAACCAGCTGATTCAGAGGAACAAGGGCTGAGTTGTTAGCAGCTGAGGTACAAAAACAACTTAATGCTTGTATTGTTTGACTCTGCAGGCCTAAAGCTGATAGTTTGAACAGCTTTTTAGAGAATAACAATACTCAATATAGCAATTTTGGGGGATTTCCTTCTACTCTTGAAATTCAATATTGTTCTCACTGTTTTCTTTTGTTCTGTCTTATTGTTTTGTTTTGTTCAGTGTTCTGTTTTGATTGGTTTTTTACTGTTCTGTTTTGCTTGATTTTATTATGTCTGATGATATGGGCAGCAATTCTGAAGATAACATTATTGTAGGCATTGTTGATTTCCTATAATCCTGTTTTGAAGTCTTGTATCACTTTCACTGTTTTGCTTTATTCTGTTGCATTTTGCTTGGTTTTAAAACAAACTTTTAAAAAAAGGTTGATCAAGACTGAAGTGGATGAAGGAAAAAGCTGTGTTGTTCTATCAAGTCAGGGCTGGAATAACCTTGAGATTCCAGGAGGGATCAAAGCCTTTGGTTCAAAGAAACCTAACAAAATATTAAACATGTCCCCTGCTCTTTCTATGAGGCAGTGAGACTATCCAGGCTCCCTCTTTCCCTGGTGGCCATCACAAAGGGAGTCCTCCAGAAGTGGCTACTTTTCCTGGGGACCATCCTCCCCTGCCCACTCTTCACCCACACCAGTCACCTGCATCAGGAACACCAGGGCAGTGAAGTGATTAGCACAGTTGGGGTCCTGGAGCATCTTTATGAGGAGACCAAAGATGGGGCGGTTGTGCCAACAGTTCTTTGTGACCAGGCACCTACCGAAAAGAACACAGACCTTGTGATGGGCCTCGGCCACAGAAGAGGACCAGGAGCATAGAGGGCCACCAGCAGGGATCCAGGCACAACTTACTTGGCCAGCAGAGCGACTCCATAGTAATGTCTTTCAGGATTTACCAGAATCTCCCAGCCCCCAAGCTTCTCGATTTCAAACTCCAAGTCCCCGTACCCAGATCTGTGCATCAACATCTTCAGGGCCTCCACGGTAGAACTGGGGAGGTAGCGGGAGGTAGTCAGGAAGGTGCACCCCACCACCACCACGCTTCTCCCTTTCCCCAGCCGCCCGCCAGACTCCCAACCTCCCAGTGAACTGTGACCTGCTAGTGGTGGCACAGACCTTAGAGACCCAGTGTAACATTTAACAAATGAAACAACCAAGGCCAAGAGGAATGTGGTGTCTCTAAGGTGACACTGGAAGCTTGCAGGGGGGTAGGGAATGCAACCCACATCTGTGAACCTGAATGTCTTGCTTTGATTTCACTTTACTATTGACTCCCTATTGGTCTAGCAAGCCAGATTTAAAGAAAGAGACTTTTCTAAAAAACTCAGGAAGACTTCTTGAGATGATGTGTGAGCAACATACTAAGTGCTCAAGAGGGCATGAAAAGGATATTGAGGTCAGCAGTATGGCACCAAGTTGAGCAAAGGTGCCAAGTTGCTGGTGCCCAGGGCACAGTCACTGGCACATTGGCCCAGGTGTAAAGTACCTGACAGGGTCCACCCATTCTATTACGTGCCGCTGATCCTGGATCATTTCAGCATTCCCTTCCACCATGAGAAAAGAGGTCTGGAAAAGCAGCGCAATAAACAGAGAGGAGAACAAGGTCTGCACCTCCATCTGCTGACTTGACTTCAGCAGAAGCTCATGGATGGCCCTGGTAGCCTGCGGGTGAGGACAGTGCTCCCGTCATCATCTTTATCACCATTCATAAGCCCCATCCCCAGAAAGCTCCTTCCCACTGCCAATCACATGACAGGGCTTGCTCATGAGACCCACTCTGCTCACAGCAATGGAAAACTAAATTCATATGAGTCAGGAAAATAAAGGGCTGTTTTTAGAATCATGTTGTGTTAAATACTCCTAAAGTCATGGCAGTAGCTTCTCTCACCATTCTTGAGAGTGCTTCATGCCTAACCTCAATTTGCCCCAGGAGGACTAGAATTCACCCTCTCTTTATCTCCCAACATCTAGAAAACCCTCCCTCCAAGCCCATCCCAAGGACTTTGCCATTACAATGTTCAACGAAACACTAGTTGCCAGAAAGGAAGAGGCCCACAGAGCAAACAGCCTATTACAGAGCCCAGCAAATGCACTGCCCAGTTCCCATCCCCCTTCTCCATCTCCCTTCTCTGCTGGCCCCTCCATACAATCAGTGAGGAGATCTCTATTCTCTGGCTGGGCTCCTGGTCCTGCAGTTCCAGCTGTGGGACCAGTCTCTGCAGCAGAAGCTTCATGATGACTTCAAAGCCTTTCGGACAGGATGCCAGGATCTCCCAGGGTTTGCACACCTTTCTGCAGAGGCAGAAGCCAGCAACACGGTTACCCCATAGTTACCCTGTACTCTCCATGATGCTTCCAAGGGAAAGACTTTGGGTTCCTTTGCCAGTCCTCCAGTTCCTCTGCTTTCTTCCTTCCTCCTTGCCTCTCCTTTCCTTTCCCCTCTCTTTTCTCCTTTCATCATTTCATCGTCTCCAGATCACCCTGTTCTCTGTCATATTGAGCACAGATATGTCTGAAAATGTTTACTTGGCCTGGGAGCTTGATTTAAAAAATATCTGAGACCAAGGCTTGTTGGTCACACTTTTCCCTGTGGCCTGTCCAAGCTTTCTTTACCTACACAGCCCTGGAACATCATCTCCCTCTTCCAGATGAGCCCTTCCACCTGTAATGACCTGTGCATGCAACCCCATGAATGTACAAGAAAGCACCAAGAACTCATAATTGAGTTTAGCAAGATTTAAGATATAAGGTCAATATCCAGAAATCAATGTTATTTCTATACACAACTATTGCTTTTTGTGTATTGGGGATGGAACAAAAGGTCTTGTGCACACTTTGCAAGTTCTCTACACTGATCTGCATCTCCAGCTGATTGTTAAATTTGAGACAGGTCTTGCTAAATTGTTGAGGATGGTTTCAAACTTGCAATCTTTTTGAAGAACTAGGATGACAGGTGTGTATCATGGTACCTGATGTAAAATACTAAAATTATATTAAGTACTTTTAAGTACTCATGTATAAAAGAAATAAAAAGAATATATATATATATATATATATATATATATATATAGAGAGAGAGAGAGAGAGAGAGAGAGAGAGAGAAAGGGCTAGGGATTTAGCTCAGCAGCATAAGTGCCTGCCTGGCAAACATGAGCTCATGAGTTTGATTCCTGGTACCAAAAAAAAAAAAAAAATAGAATTGAAGGGAGCGAGAGGAATACAAAAGAATGATGAAAGAAATTTTTAAAACATCTAAATAAATAAGTCATGTTCATGGATCATAGACCTCATATTGTGATAATGTCAATTCTTCTCAAGAAGACAAGATGGCGGACTGGTAGGTAGCAGGAGAGAGACCCTCTCTGAGAGAGACAGCTCAAATGCCAGAATAAAACACCCTGGAGAGACCCAAACAGAGAGAGATGGACTCTCACAACCCACAAAGAAACTAAAGTGCAAAAAACTGCTCCAATATGAGGTCCTGGGTCTACTATTAGTGAAGATAAGATCAGCGAGCACGGTGCCCTCCTCGAGCCGCCTGAATTCCTGCCCGACCTGAACAAGTAATCCTTGAGAAAACAACTGGCTTGAGCTGCTGGAGCACGGAGCTGAACAGCCCTGCGTGCAGCTCACCCAGACCCAGCCCTGCACTCGACCCACCCAGAGGCACCAGGAATTCCCACCACAGCCGAGCTGAAGTCGGAGGTCGGGGAGCCCAGCAGTTCTCGGGGATGCAGTGAGTGATGAGAATAAGACCCTCCCACGGGAAAGGGGAAACCGACTGGACGACATGTTGGATTTGGGCAGGACAGCCCTAACTCCATAAAGAAGTGGCTTCAGTTGGTTGCTCCCCTCGCTGAGCGGATTGGTGGAATCTGCTTGGACTAGGCCGCACCCCTGGCAGGGACCCAGTGAGTCGCTTCAATATTACTTCCCTGAGATCAGTGCACACTGATGCAGTGAAGGCCTGCAAAGGTTGACTGGCCTGGAAGGGAGGAGCTAGAGCACACTGCCCGTGGGTGAACTCTAATCTCTGATAACCTATTGAAGAGGGCTAAAGCTCCTAGCCTGCACCCTCTAGAGGAGCCTTAACCAACAAGAAAAGGGTCTGGGAATTACACTGTACACTTGTATGGAAGGAACCAAAAACATGACGAAAGGGAGAAATAAGAAAACACTCCCAGCCCCCAACCCTGAGAACAT